>QFEY01000662.1:0-10951 GCA_003316435.1 Russula virescens | reverse complement strand
GAGACAGGAGAATCAACTTGGCCCGTCTAAGGCGCAAGCTGCCTGCCTTATATACATTCTCGGGTGCGGGAGCCACCTTCCCAGATAGGCTGGTCAGGTGCTACGGAAACTACTAGAACATCACAGAACGTACTACCAAGTATCACCTGGTACAGTATACAGCCATAAGGCACAGACAGAACAATAACGACCAATCACAAAGCTACTACTTATCAAGACAATAGGGCCGGTTCCCACTCGCTAACAGGGGCTAGACCCCAGGCCGGTTACATAAAAGATAGAAAATAATGGAAACGATGGAAACGATGCAGCAGCAACAAGACAAGAGGTCTTGGACACAATAGCAATAATAGATCCTGAGAAGCTGGTATAAACATGAAATAATGGAAATGACACAGCAGCAACAAGAGGTCTTGAACACAATGGCGGTAATAGATCCAGAGACACTGGTATAAAGATGCTATGTTGACTGGAAAAGAGTCAGTGAATTATGCTATGAAGGCCACACAAATGACACACAATAGGACTTGTAGGTGTATTGGTATGTTGAAACCAAAATAATTCAACTATCCTTTGAGCTCTTGGATGTTGATGTCAGCAATCGGAACCGCAGCAATGCTGTCCATTGTGCTGGATGTGCAATCATGTATCAGTGGTAGCAATGACAAGGATTCTAACAACTGGACACTCACCTCGCCTTAGAGTAAATATCAGACATTATAATATGAAAGGCACGAGGATGACGCTCCCGAATGAAGTGGAATGTATCGATGTGTCCTTGATACACATCAAGATACGCATTGGTCGAAAAGTCTGTTCCATGATGCCGGCCAGAACGCCACTCATGGATGGCTGCATAGAGCTGATGCAACACATCAATACTACATTACAGATAGAAAATAGTACTCACCCCTGTGGCCACCAAGGTGACCATGGGTATGGGCACCTCATGCCTCACCGACCCATCATTGCCCTTAAAAGTCGGGAAATGACTATATATATTTCAGTGTATCGTCATCGTGCTGAAGGAACAGAGATAAAACAACTTACTCTTCAAAATGATAAGCGTACGAGGTGGTCCCTCCACTGAAGTAGAGATCTTTGATAACCAAGATGATACGAGTGTTTCGATAGGGGCGGGTGCGCAATAGAAGAGCATTCAGCGGGTCACGGCCATTGCTACGCCTTATTTCTTTCTTACGGTACGGACTCTCCATTAGGACCTTCTAGGACCATTCATTTCCCTTCTTCTCCCTTCCCTCGTCTTCCGTACCATTCCTGTACTTATAGAACGTTCTGTTACCTTCTGCTACCTTCTGTTGCATTCTCGTTGACTGTGCTTTGATACTGCGGACTGTGCTTTGATACTATGGACTGTGCTTTGCTATGTACTCAACTGTGATCTGATTCCGTTCCGTTCTGTTAGTTTCTAGTAGTTTCCGTGTCCGCATGTATATAAGACAACCCAGTTCTGACACCAAGCCTTAAGCTTTGCAACACTCGCAAGAGTGTTAAGGCTCGACTTGAGCAATGAAGAGGGGGTTCCTGGAGCTCTGAGTGCTATCGACTCTGCAGACGAGTTCGCTAGTCGTCTGGTTCAAGTTCTATCTTGTTCTGGGGACTCGGTCCCTCACGACTACGAATGAGGCTGCCTTGGTTCCTCTAGACTCGTAACCGTCCTCCTAAGGTTGACTACCTTTTGAGGAATAGATGTTCAAGGAGAAGAGTAAGTTCTTGAAGTAGATGAGACTTCTCAGTAACGCAGTCAAGGTCTGAGTCTTAGATGGCAGGTGGATATGAATCGGCTGCCAAATCAGACTAATAGCTGAGACTGGACCAAGATTGTCACCTTGGTCTAGCCCTAGGAAGTTCAGGGGATGTGATTGCGATACAAGCCAAGTCAGACTTAAGGTACATAGTAGCTACTGGGCGTCTTTATATACCTGGGGGGTCCCCTATAAATAGACCTACTAGTACTGAGTCAAAGCGTACTGTAGGTATCAGTATGAGTCACGTGTGCCACAACCGTAAGTACCGATCCTAGGAATGAGTCACATGAGTCTGAGTCACGAGTATGAGTCACCTGAGTATGAGTCACGCGGGAAAGGCATCAGCCACTACTAGTACACGACATAAGCAAGAATGGGTCAGCAAGGAAAAGAAAATAGGGTCGTAACAAGCTTGGTCTTCTGTTCAATACAGGACTTACCTCGTCATAACCCCGCGTGACTTTCTAAGTCAATTCCCTAAGCTTCACTACTTCAAGTTCGCCTCTCAACTCCCTCAAGTTCTATTACCTAAGCAGCTAGTCGAGCTGTTCCGCCCCGGACCAGGAACCTTCCTAATCCGGTTTACTGTATCGCTCTTGTTTAGGGCTTCGGCGCCTAACACTCGATCGATCACTACACGTCCGAACCAGTGCCTAACCGGCCCAGACACCCAGACTCGTAAGGGACCTCGGGTCTATAAACCATAGCGTAAGGTAGCTCGCTACACGAAGGTGGTCAGCACCCGTCTATATATAAACACTCTTGTTGGGGACAACCCATTGTTAAACACCGCAGTCCTACGGTTCTGCACGTTGCCCTAAGCCGATTAGTTAGGTCTTAGGCTAGACTAGTATGCAACCTAGTTATGCAGTAGGAGGAACTCCCTGCACAAGGTCTTTCAAGACTACGTCGTAACGTAACTCGACGAAGGGACCTATAGAGGCTTATAGGTACAAAGGCGACGTGCATTGTCTATACATAACAGCAACCCCAACCAAGAACGAACCCTCTTGGTTGAACACGCTTTAGTCCGAGCGTGACATCAGACCAAGCTTCCCTCTAGACACCACGGCTTATATCAGTCAAGTGACAGGCTCTGAAACCGACGAACGTCGAAGAGTCTATCGAAGAACCGCTGATACCCTACCCCTACACGTTACTGACCAAGTTCTCTGGCTCCCCTCCGTACCTGGATACGCCCTATACGACGATGAGACTGAACACATCACTCATGTCGAATTCGTTGAGAATTACTGGTACGAACTCACCCACGATCGATCAGACAATACCTGGTGGACTCGACACTCTCTCCAAATCCCTCGAAACACCCGAGGCACAGGATTTTGGAACATCACTGATCCCCAACACCCTCTATACACTTCTTCAGCACAACAAAGCCCTGACCCTCATTCTCCAAGAGAACCTACTCCTGCCATTCCCAAAGACGCACCACAACCTTCACCCATTTGATTCCACGACCCAGGATCTGACGACAAACCTGCCAGTCCAGAAGACATCCCTATAGCCACTACTACAGACGATGTCCACGCAGAAATCCTTTCTGAAGCCACTCAACAAATCGTCCACTTAGACGATCATCCTAACCCAGACACTCCCCCACGACAACCTCTTGTCCTCGAATGTATCATAGAAAACGTTATCCTTGAACACACCGTCCTTAACCCAAATCCTTTCGTTGAACTTGTCGCCCCAGAACCAATCCCAGGTCCATCCCAATACGGTCCTGTCACTAGGATACCAACACCCCCAGGACCTATCATCCCTGTCCACCTCCAACAACCTGTACAACCTATCCCACCCGTCCAGTTCCAACCCATTCCTATTATACCTCAAATCCCTGTCATGGCGAATGTCCAACAACAACAACAACAGCAGCAGGCCCCTGCCACCCCAGCACTCTTAACCAATGGTCTTCGAGGCACTATGCCCCAGATCTTCACCGGAAAACGTACTGAAAGTGCCAACTTTATGAGAGAATTCGAACTCATGTGCAACATGAACGAAAATCATAAACTCATCGCCACCCCATACTTCAAAGTTAACCTGGCCCTATCTATGATACGAGGACCCGAAGTCAATGATTGGGTACAACAGAAACTCGACTGGCTGAGAGACCAAGTCACCACCCAGAACGTAGCACGAGGAGCTGCTATACTCTGGACCCAATTCAAAACTGCCTTCACAGAAGCCTTCACTGACTTCACTGAAAAACAAAAAGCTATCAGTGAACTCACCAACCTCAAAATGCAAAACGGAAAATTGGAAAGTTACATTGCAAGGTTCAAAACTCTTGTCCACAAGGCAGGATACCCTGAAGGAGATACCCAAACCGCTGAAAGATTCGCTAGAGGACTACTTCACCCAGTCCTTGTAGGCATCCTCAGCAACCAAGCTAACCCACCAGACACCCTCAATGCCTGGATCACTGCAGCTAAAGCTCAAGAAGGACGTCACGCTACCCTTCTCAATTACACTTCACCTCAAGCCTGGACTCGATGGACATCACCATCATCATCATCGACGAAGAAACCTTTCCAAAAACCCCATCGAGGTTACACCAATGGCACTCCAATGGATGTAGACGCCATCAGGAAAGCTACTACTTTCGAAGAAAAGAAGACTCATTGAAAGGAAGGACGTTGCTTCAAATGCAGCCTCCAAGGACATCACGCCAAAGATTGTCCCAAGAAGAAGAAGAAAACCATTCACCCCAAACACGACTCTCTAGAAGAGCTCCTTCGCCAAATATACCTTGAACGTCAGGAAGATGGCGATGACGAAGAATCAGAAAGTGAAGATCCAAGTTTGGAAGAAGAAGAAGAATGCCCATCCCTCCAAACAATGATGGCCTCCCCTCAAGACTATAGCATCAAAGATATAGCCGAGCGAACCACCAGTTTCTCTCCTGAAGAAAGAGAAGAATGGGTTCACACTATGGAAGACTTAGGCGTGGATTTTCAAGAAGCTTGAATCAGATGGCCCTGATTCGAAGCATCTTTGCTGAAGAGGAGGTTTTTGTCTCCCCTATCAAGTCACTAAAGGCCGAAATCCAATTCAGAACGAAAAACGAAAGAGCCATCATACCTGCCCTCGTTGACAGTGGCGCAACTGAAAACTTTATCCACTATAAAATCGCCAGAAAGTACCGCCTCCCCTTAGTGGAATTAGACAAGCCTAGACCCGTGCACAATGTAGACGGCACTTTGAACCAAATGGGACAAATCACCCATGCCATACGGATCAACCTACAATACTGCTCGAAAGCACTACCCTTCCTCTTCTACATGACAGATCTCGGAGAAGATGACTTCATCCTAGGATTTCCCTTCCTCTTCGCCATCGACCCCCCAATAAACTGGTCAGAAGGACGACTTCATAGCTCAGTAATCACCTTTATGGATGACGCAGATCTCTATTTCAAAGAGGACATCCCAATCAAGGGAAGCAGCAAGGATCCAAACATCCCGCTATATCGCCCCCCTACCAACAAAATAAAACCACGATACCCGTATAACCCACCGAACCCTGAGAAACCCAAGAGACCTCGGAAAGTTCAAAGCGATATAGGAATACTACGTAACACTCCCAAGAAGTGCGAGAAAGTCAACTTTACAAAAGAAGACTTCACCAATGCGCAAACCTTCCCTGGCAAAGGAGAAACCCTGTTCCAAACCGCCAAAACCGACAAAAAGAAGTTGAAGCGCAAACACAACTACAAGGACATCAGAAAACTCACTGGGACATACACCGAAGGAGAAGGTACCACCCTAGTGGAAGATCCACAACCTCTCCGCACCAAATATTGGAGAACAATCTCCAACACTCTTCCTCAAGAACCTCCCAATGATCCCATCACTCAGAAATATTGGAAGATCTTCATGAACATTCCAGACAACAAAGAACCCTTAGAAATTCGACAGACCACACTCTCCACTCAACTGGTGATTCAAGCAAACACTAAACCTGAACAGGCCTGGACAGACATCGTCCCCCACGCCTACCACAGGTTCAAAAGAGTCTTCAGCGAAGAAGAATGCCAACGATTCCCCCCTTCTCATTCATGGGACCATGCAATAGAATTAACACCAGATGCTCCATCAAGCTTTGACTGCAGAGTATACCCTCAACCGCCAAAACTCAAAACAATGACCAATGAATTCCTTCTTACTAATTTGAAGAAAGGATACATCAAACGCTCTAAATCCAAATTTGCCTCCGGATTCTTCTTTGGAGAAAAGAAAGATGGAAAGCTACGTCCCATCATGGACTACCGCCCCCTGAACAAAGTTACAGTTAAAAACAAATATCCAATCCCCCTACAACGCGACCAATTTGCCTCAATGTCTGATAAGAAATGGTTCACCAAACTAGACATCCGTTGGGGATACAACAATGTACGCATACGCAAAGGTGATGAATGGAAAACTGCCTTCAAGACCTACAGAGGATTGTTTGAATGCTGCGTCATGTTCTTCGGATTATGCAACTCTCCAGCAACCTTCCAAGCTATGGTGGACGACGAATTCAAAGACCTCCTGGATACAGGAGAACTCTTCATCTATATGGATGACTTCCTCATTGCCACCGATGGCTCCCTAGCAGACCACATCCTCATGGTAACTAAAGTGCTCCAACGCATTGCAGACCTTGACCTCTTCCTCAAACCATCCAAATGTGAATTTCACAAACAAAAAGTAGCCTTCCTCGGCCACATCGTAGGAGAAAGCAAACTACAAATGGACCCTGTCAAAATCGACGCAATCACCAACTGGGAACCACCTACAAACCTCAAAGAACTACGAAAATTCTTAGGCTTCGGCAACTACTACAAGGAATTCATTCCCATGTACTCGCTAATTGCCCGACCACTACATGATCTCACAAAGAAAAATCACGCCTGGAACTGGGACCTAGTCTGCCAAACTGCATTCAGGATCTTAGTGAAAGCATTCACTACTTACCCAGTCCTTCGGAACCCAGACCACACTAAACCCTACATAGTGGATACTGACGCTTCTGGCACAGCCCTAGGAGGTATTGTGCAACAAGCTCACAAGACCAAAGATGGAGAAATGCGCCTTCATCCCATAGCTTTCCACTCCAGATCGCTCACCCCTGCAGAAAAGAATTATGACATCTACAACAGGGAAACCCTAGCGATCATCTCAACGCTAAAAGCGTATCGCTATCTCCTATGGGGAGCTAAAATACTCATTAGATGTGACCACAAAAATCTCACCTACTTCAAATCCCCACACAGATTGAATGCATGCCAGATATGCTGGAAAGCCTTCCTAGAAGAATATGACTATGAATTCCTCTACATCCCGGGACGCATGAACATCATAGCAGACATGCTATCTCGAAGACAGGATGTTAAGGAGGGGGAGAATAATGCCATTAACACCGACACTTTCACTCTTTTTCCTCCACACCTCTTCATTAAAACAACATATCTTGACAATGACACTAGCAAATGATGTCTAGCACTCCAAGAAATCCATGATACACCTTCTGGAGGACATCCTGGTATTGCAAACACCTGGGACCTAGTGAAACGACACTACCACGGACCCAGACTTCAACAATTTACTGAAGAATATGTCAAAGGCTGCTCCAGATGCCAAGAGGCAAAAGCACAAAAGTACAAATGCGCCCCTCTATACCACTTTGACACTCCAACAACGAAGGGCCCCTTCCAATACATCTCCATGGACCTCATCACCGACCTCCCTAAATCTGGGAAGTATGACACTATTCTCACTATTGTGGATCAAGGATGCTCGAAAGCGGTCAAGTTTATCCCTTGTAACAAGACCATAGATGGAGAAGGCATCGCACTAGCATACCTAGGTCACCTCCTCCCCTTCTTTGGCATCCCTCGACATGTCATCTCCGACAGAGACCCCAGATTCACTGGGAACTTCTCGAAAGCACTATGCAAAGCTACGGGAATCCACCAGAACCTCAGCACTGCCTTCCACCCCAGAACTGATGGACAAAGCGAATGCATGAATCAATGGGTCGAGACCTACCTCCGCAGCTTCGTCAACGCCCAACAAAACAATTGGAGTACCCTCTTACCTATGGCAGAATTCGCTCACAACTCCTGGAAACATGAGAAGACTCATCATACACCACATCAACTCTTGTTTGGCATGAACCCCCAAATCAACATCACTCTCCCAGACGATGCAGTTCCATCAGTAAAACAACACCTTCAGGAACTGATTCTGATGCGCACAAAAGCTCAGAAACTCTTACAACGTCACCCTGAAACACTCAGAACTCCTTGAACTTTATCAAAAGGACAGGAAGTATGGTTAGATGCGCGAAACCTCAACCTTAAAGTCCCATCTAAGAAACTAGCGCCCAAAAGATATGGTCCGTTTAAGGTAATCAAACAGATCTCCCCTGTGGCGTACAAAATCGCACTGCCACCCACCATGAAAATCCATGATGTGTTTCACATAGATCTTTTGATGCCCCACAGCAAAACCAGTGCCTATGGGAAAACATACCAAAAACCCCCACCTGAAACAATTGATGGACAAGAAGAGTACGAAGTTGAAGACATAGTAACTCACAGATGGTCAGGATGAAGCCGCAAATTGCAGTACCTCATCAAATGGAAGGGATATCCACCATCAGAAAATTCCTGGGTGGACAGCCATGACCTACATGCCCCAGAAATCCTAAGACGCTACCAGAATACTCAAGACAAGCGACAAAGTCTATAAAAACCTCCCGGAATCTACGACAAACACCATCATCCTGGACACCTCCACCTTCCTCTACTGCCTAGTCCTCAACCTCCTCTTCATCCTGGAACTCCAAACCCTCGACTTAGGCATCATCTGCACCCTCATCTTTCTCCTCTATCTAGTCGACCTCGTCATCCTCATTCTCATCTACATTCATGGCCGCCTCCTCGCTTCTGTTTTCCTCCAGCGACGAACGCTGCAAGATCGATGACCTACTCCTCCCCACTGCCCTGGAGGAGTTGAAGAATTACCAAACCCCTCCCCTTTTGCCCCAAGTCTCTGACTGGGCCAATAACGTATGTATGGAAGACTCCTTCCAAGCCCTCTCCGCCACCTTTCACGACCCATCTCCGGGATACGAACACCCTGGAGAAGGATGGTTTCCGAACCTTGTCGACGCACTGTACTACTTCTACTTTGAAATCCCTTCCTCCTTCGGCGGTGGCATCGCCCATTACGTGAGGTATGAGCTCACCCCTTCCTACCCTCTCGTCCTGGGAACCCTCGGCAAAGGGCAACCAGTCCACTCCCGCCTCCTCCGTCCACACCCTGCTCCCATCACTCCTCTTCCCTACAGAGGCTTACACAAGGGGTTCTTCGACCCCAAGAACGACTTCAAAGCCTGGGTCGACCAGGCCCTCAACTCAGAGGACGACCCCTCCCTCACGGCCGGAGTATATCAATTCTGGCATTACGAAAACCATGAGTACTTCCTGCACGCAGAAATCGCCTGGATGTACCGGGAACTCAAGGAGATCGAGCGGTTTAGCAACGAGGTAATGTCGGATCTGTGGAGAGCTAATGCCTTCGAGAGGCTAGTCACCCAGATCGCATGGCAGGAACACAAGGACGATGAAGACGCTGACGTCCTGGAGGAGGGCTTCAAAGTATACAGTAAGCTCTCCCACCACTTCACTGCTCTGAACCCTTCGCCTCCTCCTCCACCTCGCACCAACAAGTACTGCAAGTGCCACAACTGGTGCGACCATGACTCGGCCAACTGCAGGACCATTGCCCAACTCAACAGCCAGGGCAAGACTTGCTTCTTGTGTGGTGAGGATGACCACATCTCTCCCTTCTGTCGCCTCGCCACCTGTCACCTTTGCCAAGGCAAAGGCCACTATGCATATGCCTGCCCCAATGCCCCACGATGTCGCAAGGCCCTCAAGTTGCGCTCATCACCCCTCAAGACCAAGATGGTCATGTAGGGACGTTGAGAGGGAGGTGATGCTACGCCCTATTTCTTTCTTCTGGTACGGACTACCCCATTAGGACCTTTATGGACCATTCCCCTTCTTTCTTCTTCTTTCCCCTACCTTCTGTACCATTCTCCTACGCTCTGTACTTATAGAACGTTCTGTTACTTTCCGCTACCTTCTGTTACATTCTCGTTGACTGTGCTTTGATACTGCGGACTGTGCTTTGATACTACGGACTGTGCTTTGATACTATGGACTGTGCTATGCTATGTACGCAACTGTGCTTTGATTCTGTTCTGTTCCGTTACCTTCTAGATAGTTCCGTGTCTGCATGTATATAAGACAACTCAGTTCTGACACCAAGCCTTAAGCTTGGTCTTCTGTTCAATACAGGACTTACCTCGTCATAACCCCGTGTGCCTTTCTAAGTCTTCTACCTAAGCTTCACTCCCTCAAGCTCGTCTCTCAACTCCTTCAAGTTCTATTACCTAAGTGGCTAGTCGAGCCGTTCCACCCCAGACCGGGAACCTTCCTAATCTGGTTTACCGTATCGTTCTCATTTAGGGCTTCAGCGCCTAACACTTGATCGATCACTACATGTCCGAACCAGTGCCTAACCGGCCTGGACACCCAGACTCGTAAGGGACCTCGGGTCTATAAACCGTAGCGTAAGGTAGCTCACTACACGAAGGCGGTCAGCACCTGTCTATATATAAACACTCTCGTTGGGGACAACCCATCGTTAAACACCGCAGTCCTACGGTTCTGCATGTTGCCCTAAGCCGATTAGTTAGGTCTTAGGCTAGACTAGTATGCAACCTAGTTATGCAGTAGGAGGAACTCCCTGCACAAGGTCTTTCAAGACTACGTCGTAACGTAACTCGACGAAGGGACCTATAGAGGCTTATAGGTACAAAGGCGACGTGCATTGTCTATACATAACAGCAACCCCAACCAAGAACGAACCCTCTTGGTCGAACACGCTTTAGTCCGAGCGTGACAGGGCCAAAATGTGTGGCCCATTGTTATTGGCGGTGTCAGATCTGCTGGCTATACCAGAGGTATGGGCTTCAATGTATCTGGGTTTCACGTCACTAATTCAGGTCAAAGATTGTAGATAAACTCGATCTTTCATATCACTCAGTCAAAGAGCTGCATGAGGTGATCGACAATGAATTGCCTGGGCGCCCTCCTTTCC
>QFEY01000660.1:0-13924 GCA_003316435.1 Russula virescens | reverse complement strand
TGGAGCGGAACGAGGTAAAGACCTTCCAGCCTGTTCCAGGATTCATGATCGATGTCAAGACGGCAGTACGCAAGAATTTGGGAAGAAAATGAACGGATGGTGTAGAACTCGTTGAGAAACTGACCCTTTTATGTCTCAAAGATGACTGAAGATAGCGTTCTTTCACCAAACGGGGTTCATTTCCATCTCAGCTGTGAGGTGGGACTACGAAAGGCAAGGAGTACGGGGTGGACGGTGATGCATTATCAACTCACTGGCAGATGACACGAGAACAGCCACGTATTGGTTAAAGGAGAGGATATGAAGATTGACGAAGATCGCGATCTGTGCCAGGAGAGCTCAATGTTATCGAACAGCCTCGCGCGTGATGTCGTGATCGTGCCATTGGACCCAGGTTTGATGTGCAGGAGGCAAAGGAGAATGTGCTACTGGCTAAGCCACAGTAGGAAGGACATCTGAAACTTACGAGTTACTTACGAGGTAAGCGGGGACAAGTTCACTGAGACTTGGTGCTTAGCCTGACTGGGACCCGGACACTTACGTGCCATGATCCGCAAAAGCTTAGTCATCAAGTGTTGCATAGTGACCTAGGTATGCACGAGAACTGCCAGATAGACGAGCAGACTTGACTAGAGTGCGCGAGCGTAGTGGGTCATGGACCTAGACAAACGCAATTCGGGAGCACAATTACAAATCCTCGCCACTGTGGCGATGGATCCCAAGACGGGACCACGCTGTGAGTTCGAAAATGGAAGGAAAAGGGGATAAACGCGACACACGCTTCCCTCCTGTTCGTTGAGGGCGCGGTCCTCTTTTATATTTACGAGCGACTGTATTTACATGTTGATTGTTGACTGTACTACCTAGTCTAAAAGGGGATAACAGAGACAAGACAGAGGCCGAAAAGGAAAGGCGCGAGGCTGTGCGTCGGCGACAGTTGGCAGCGAGCGCGAGGGGCGAGTGGCAGGTAGCGGCTCCCTTACACCACGGAGGCGGCTTCGGCGTCGCAGCAGCACCGAAGCCGGTGTTGGAGTGGTGTCGGGTCTCCGTTTCGTTTGTCATCATGTAATTAGCCATAGCTTCAAGTTACCGCACATTGAATTGAACACTCATATTCGATGACAGATGAGCGCTGTTGCAAATGGGTCCGACTGAGGGGCCCCGACCGATGTTCGGGCCAATGGTATGGACATGTGAACCGAACAAATACTCCATGCAGAGACAAGCCTGCAGTACATGGGGATACCAAACTTCTGATTCGGCTCGAAAGCCTGCCTGGCCAATAGACACTACTAGTATATGCCTGCATCATCCGAGAACAGAAAGGCATCCGAGTCGAGTTACACTATTTCGCTCAGACTCAGACTTGAGCCCGGCATTGTCCAACAGTTGTCAAAGCCAAGCCTTCACAAGGGTCTATGTAGGGTGTATTGTTTTACGGAAAAAAAGGCAACGAGGCATGGTCATGACCCAGTAAGAGAAATTTGACTGATATTAATTGCCAGCCATTTTCCAAAGTACAATATTTGTCAGTCAGGGACCACCAGGAGGGTAGTTGGCTACGTACTACAGGACCTACTGTAGTACTGAACAGATCAAGTGAATCTGGGGCTAGTAGCTAGCTCCTCGGATCCCGTCACTGTCATCCTCTGCCAAGACTGCCATCGACCGTGACGATCTCCACCCTTCGTGTTAGACTAGCTATCATTACCCACTAACCATCACTCGCTTGCTGAGATGGGACAGATCATGATCGACGGTCGGCAGTGGTCCAGTGGATAGACGAGATCAAGTCCACCCGGGCCCTTGAGGCGCGTATTCCGAATATTTCACACTGATCCCCGTCCTTCAAGGAAGGGTTTTTCGAACCTTTCTTCCTATGTCCTCTCTATTCAAACGGCCATCAATATGTAAGCAGTAAGGTTAACTCTGCCTGATAGGATACAAATCATAATATGTAGAGGGTTGGTCATGGGGTATGTGCCATCTCCGGGCGCGTATTCCGAACTTGAATTTCCCACCCACTCATCCTGGGCCCACGAGGAAGCGGTTTTCGAGAGTTCTCTCCCTTGTCCCCCCGGCCCCTCCCTGTGCGAGTAGCCATCATTATCCACTAACCACCGCATACTCACATCTACTTCAGGGTGTGAGCTGTGACCTCCAGTCATTGATTGGCCTGCCAATGGCGGTGCAACATATAAAGCTTAACCCTGTTTGAGGACGGATCACGATAGGCACCACAGGAGGTGGACCACATGCCTCTGTGAGGCATACGCCCTTTCCAGGCGTGTATTCCGAATATCATACACACTTATCCTGGACTCACGAGGAAGGGTGTTCCTAAACCTTCTGTTTGGTCCAATCCATCCGGGCGTCTAGGTGTCTTGCCACCTTATGGCTCTCCGAATGTCACACCATCATCTCCGATGAGCCAAACGGTAAGCTCCTTAGCACTGTGCTGAACATTATCCAGAAATCGGAACCAAGATTGGCAACTCTGCCGGTCCTAGTTGGAAATATGTGTTTCGCATCTGACGGCTAACTCGGACTAGCCAACTATTGACGACTTAATCGTAGACCTGT
The DNA here is from genome assembly GCA_003316435.1 of Russula virescens. Taxonomy (NCBI): domain Eukaryota; kingdom Fungi; phylum Basidiomycota; class Agaricomycetes; order Russulales; family Russulaceae; genus Russula; species Russula virescens. The sequence continues at coordinate 11,341 of QFEY01000660.1, read as the reverse complement.
TGAGCTACCATGTCAGATGAGGGAATGGACGTTAATGAGGGTACATATATCTTTTTCTTCACACCCGGTCATCGTATTCTTTGAAATTGCCAGCTGAGGTGGTCTCGTCTGAATAATAGGCCATAGTTTGTCAGAAGTCAGCAGGTTGCCGCCTTGCGCTTACTCGTTCTCTTTATCAATAACCACCGGGAGGCGACAGAAGATATGGAAAAGTGTTTTCAGAAAATCTTCACCGCTCGTGCATAATGTCTGAGTTTCCATTGGTTCACCAGGCAACGACAAAAGAAAACGACAGAGGCCAAGCGGCGATCAACAGTGCGTCGGGAAACTATCGGGTGTCGGGAATGACCTTGAGCTTGTTGAAGTCTTGGAGAAGACATTGTGGTGCAACTACATTCCGTGAGATCTCCATCAGGTCCTGAGGCCTGAAGGGTAGAGGTCGGGAAGGATGTGGCGATAGCGCTAGACCTCAGAGAGGGGATGATTGAGTGGTTTTTTTTGTACAAGCGTGAATATGACGCTGCTTTGTCAAGAGATAGTGGTTACGGACTATTTCTGACGCCTTGCGCAGTAGATCGAGGCATCTCATCACAGATCGCAGACTTTGTCATTTGGATGACTCCGCTTGTACCAGATTCATATGGTCGTGAAACAACGAGGTCTCCCTGGACCAGACGCGCCACTCGCAGGCCAAGCTCAAGTTGTGTCGTGTGACCGTGCATGGCGGTTGCGATGTTGGTCGGGGTCATGTGAGCGTATCTTGAGTCCGAAACTCCGGCAAGAACAAACAAATCACCAAATAACGCGTCGCGACGCGTGGGACATGGATCGGATCGCCTACAATACTAGTTTTGTGTACCGTTACTCAGGCTAGCCTGAACTTGAGCCTCACTGTCTTCTCAAAATCAATCACACAAAAATGCCCCTGTCGGGGCAACAGCTCATCATCAGAGTACAGCGCCCAAGAATGACCTTCACTCCTCAATGCACTCCTCTCTCCTCTTTCAGGTTTTCCGCAAATACAGCCATTCCCGTCCGATGAACTGGAATATCCCGAGGACTTCTACAGAAGCACGACATATCGGATGAAGACATGGGGATGTCGATAGAGCTCATAGCCAAGGAATACAACAAACAAGATGGTTCGTCTGGGCATATCTGACCTCCGCCGCTCACGCTCGCGCTCACTTTTTTCTCACCAAGATGCTGCCATGAAGGTCTCGATATAGATCCTGAACAGGGTCTACCAGACTTTACAGGCCTCTGGAGGTCAACGAACTTGGAAAGAGGACGCATACCTGGATCCCGAGGATCACTTGCACTTGGTGAACGCGTTTGAGATGCCACTATGGCATTGGTCTCCCGAACGAGGGAGTTTCGAGAAGTAAGACTCTAAAAGTATACCAACGCGATAGTTACCCGCGTAGCCGACATTTTGCTCCGAGCAGGGCACATCATTCCACCATCGGCGTTAGGCACGGCCGAATCGCAAATACTGGCCGTCCGAGACCGTCTGAACATCATCAAACAAATAATCCTCAGAAACGAGCACTTTGTGCCGTTCATCATCCCAAGCCGGGACAGGGAGCACCTTTTGACTGCAATTGTTGTCACCTCTATTCGTTCTCCCGCCGCCGACGCTTATTCAATGACTAGTGCTCCAGCTGAAATCAACGAAACAGTTGTTGGGTCGCGTCTGAGAGCCGGTTCCTGCTCTCTGGAATGTTTTAATACATTCGAAAGTGCGAAATCGAGGACCTCGACAGCGTCGTTGAACTGGAGTTGTCACAGCTGGTAAAGGACCAATGCGTTCACTCATTTGCTATTTTGGACCAAGAGTGTTTCTTCGGTCCTTGACGCCACACTTTTTTGTTGGGGGCGAACCAGACAAACCAGGATCAACTGAGCAAGGGCTCGTTCACGCTCCTAGAAGGAGATTGTACTACATCGTGCGTGATTGCGATCGGGCCTCCGCCCTGCGAAAGCAGGGAAATGGCACGGTGAGGGAATACGACGATCTCTCGTACACAAATTCTTTTATTTGGTGACAGCTGAAAAATGACGTTTTCTTTCGTTAGGTCGATCTTGGATGGCTGCCAGTTTGATGGGATGGATGTGATTCACATGCCAGTGATAGGATGTTGGCTGAGAAAGCTTCGGCCTGATAGGCTGCCACTGCTAGGCTGCCGAAGTCTACATCAAAGTGAGTCGCGGCTCGTGGTGCCTCTGGGGTTGCTCTGCAGATAGCATAACTTGACCCGATTTTGAGATCACGGAAGTACGGGACTACTACGCCAGTGGCTTGTATTTCGCCGTCGTCCCTGTGCTAGTTTGACTTTAACCGCAGGGGGGTGGTGAGATGGCGAGGCAGGTGGTGCCGGCATCCCCTTTGCTTTTCCATAACGTGTTGTTCCCGTGTCAGCCTCTGTGGTTGGCAGTAACGCGAGAAGAAACGAGAAGTGAGTTGTCGATGTGGCAAATGTTTGGAGGTCGTTCGCAGAACAACAGAGATTATCACAGTAATGACAGCGAGGACGTTGGACTGGGAGTGGTATCGAGTCCTCTTGATTTATCTCTCAAAGATGAGCGGGGCCGCACTGGCCGGCTTTACCAATGGGGATTGATTCTCGTCGTAGTTTGTAACACTTGCAACATGCTAGTACCAGTACGGGGACCATGAAAGGCCATGCATACGGACTTACATGGCTACGGTATGAAGTCGGGCAACTTTCGAGCAACACAGTTTACATTTATGAAATTGTCGATGAGACCTGGGAGCAACGAAAAAGAGATGTTAACGTGCTGCAAGAGCTTGATATGACTGACTGTACAGCCTAGTGGGCGACTCGGACGCCATTCATTGGAAGGACAACCGGGGGAAAAGTTCGCGGCAAAGCGGTGAGTTCGTGGAATGAGGATCGAGCCATCACACGAGTCCATCATGATACATATTTCCAATGGTGGTGTTATACCCGAGTGATCTAGTCAGAACCAAAAATAGCATTTTCCTCCCAGCTCCAGATATGCCCACTCGGACCAGCCAACGAATGACGACTTTGTAAATTCATGTCCAAAGCCCTCGTGAGCCCATCGAACCACTATGTCCAATGAAAGAATGAACATTGATGAGGGTACGTTCGTAGTAGATTCCCTTCTTTTTGCACCTAGTCACCATATCCTTTCTTTGCAGTGGCCTATGAAGGTGGTCCCGTCCGGAAAAGGAGTCGTGGGTTTCAAAGTTGAGTACGTACGTTCTTTACGTTTTGGTTCTCATGCCAATGCCATGCCCCTCAGCTGGCAACGAAGGGGGCGTTGGGTCAGAACAAGCTTGCGACCGCGTAGAATTGGCACCAGCGCGAGGCGGACACTACAAGGCCATGTAAAAGCAAAAGACGCCCTTTGGATGGGCGGAGACCGGAAAAATGGGTGGTTAACGGTGGATTGATAACCCTCCATTCAAAGGGCAATCCGGTTAACGGGTGAAAATAACCCTTTAGTAATTTTGGCCAAACAGTGGCCAAACAAAAGGATAAAGGGCATTTTTTTTAAAAAGCGGCTGACTTTCAGCATAAATTTAAAGAGTTATGCCCTACCGGCTGCCGGGTGACTTTGGGCTTCTTGGAACTCCCCAGTGGGATACCGGAGCCGGGTAATGTGAGCGTCATCGCTCTTACACTGTCTACGTGTCTGCGGACACGGACGGGAAAGTCGGTCTCCGCGGGGTTTCAAAATTTCAAATTTTGACTTGGTATGCGTTTTAGTCATGAATGCGGCGTGTCCTGCGTACTGTACTGTACCATCTTCACGAAATCATGCGCATTAATCATTTCTTATTCCCTAAAGGTTCTATGGCATCGGCGGCTCATGACAGCGACTTCAACGATTCGGCGACCAACCGCCGAAGCATCCCCAAAATCCTGGGGAGTGTGTCTCCACGAGTGATGAGGACCGCGAGAACCATGAGATTGAGGTCATTCGGGACGCGAAGAGGGATGCAACACGCTCTGTGCTTTCATTGACATCCTTGAAAAATCGCATGTTATTCCCTTCCCAAGACCATAATTTGCTACCTCATCAATTAGAAGGGCTATCAGGCCGACGAGAATAGCTTCGTTGATGAGCGATATACCACGCATGTACCCATTTATGGCTCACGGGCGCTATCCTCATATTCCTTGTGATGATAGGATCGCAAAGAAGTTCATCACGGAGCACATGGCAAGTTAGGGAAAAGAATAATGGTGACCTCATATCAGCTACTATGTTCTGGATAAACGTTAAACCCCCATCAATGCCAAATCATACCCACTTAGCAATCCTCGGAACAGCGTACCCTACACTGGTAACCCCCCCACTGTAGCTCCCAATATCCTACCTCGGTTGCGATACTGGGACATGGCAATAAGCAAATACCTCGGGACTCAGGACCCAGTGAGATCGCTAGGGAATTCTTCATACACTTAAATATTTGGCTCTCTGTATCACATACTCTTGTTCCGTCTGGCCTTCATCGGCCTTTTGAAAACATCGTTTGCAATCGCCTCCCAACAGAAGCATCATGCTTTGGAAACCCACTCCTAGCTGCACCTAACCATCGAAAGTCCTTGTTATATTTCGTGCAGGCAATACAGGAATTGGATACCTAATGTCATGCGCACGACAACATGCAGTAATACACGGAACGGAACAAGACATGCAAGACGAGGTACGGACGAAAGTCTCTAAAAAACTGAGGTAACTAAACAACCATACACAGTTCTAATACTCGCGTCGACATGGCCCACGCTCCTTCTCAAAACCTTCAGATGAGATGACTCTGTGGATATCCGGAAACACTGGCTTCAGAGAACATCCGCCAACTCGAGAACGATCACCACCCTGCAAAGACCTGCAGCGCCTGGTTCCATCGAGACCAGACCAACCTGAGAATCGGGATGATGCAAGAAGCGAATGGCTAGTCGTCGGAGATTTTCCGTTGCTGGTTGGCCTGGAGCGTGGATCTGGTGAACAAAGGGATCGGGATACGCGGCCTGAGCGGGGAGCGGTGGTGCGTGCTGAGGAGCAAAGTTAAGAATATCGTGCTCTTGGACCTCCTGTGATGAAACATCCTGTCAGATATGTGCCTATGAAACACGAATTGGTACATTAGGTTGGGTTGTACTGTAGCGCGGATCCTGGGGAAGCCACGCAGATGTGAGTTCGGAATGGAAGGATAAGGTTAAAAGAGATTTGAGAACGGGCCCGCAATCCCGGAGGGATGCGAACGCGTTGAGGGACTCGAGGGGGCACGCGGATTCGGGAGTAAATGGGGCGTTGGATGTGTCGGTACTTCGCTTTCTTGCTTGCTTGCTTGTCCTCTTTCGAGGACGCGTCGCCCTTTTATTGTGTGGAATCAAAAGTATTTACATTCGTGGCTGTACTACTATACCTAAAGGAGATAGAGAACAAGGCAGTTGCGACGTCAGCTGGCAGAGAATGGATTCGGGATTCGGGCGTCGATAGTGCCGGTTCCGAGCCTAGCGCACGTCGCTCCCTTACAGTACCTGTGCCGGAATACCCTGCACAATCCCAACACTGGGGAATATGTGAGGTACCTGAGGGTCCTATTACGGATTTAATTAGTTGGGAGGGGGCTCGGTAGTGGATAGATGGAGGTCACTGACACGCGGTGGTTGGGGGCAATAGTCAACCGTGCCATCATAGACACGGCGCGGGTCACGATTCTGCAGCGTACCTGGCTGGTCACGGGCCATAGCATCCAAACGGCCCTCAAGTTGGCCGTTGAGGGCAGCAGGCCATATGGCGAGCGGGACCTAGGGAAATATTCGCATTGGTGAATGAGCATATGATCGTGCTCGCAAAAGAGAATGTTTCGATATTAGATGCTAACCCCAGAATCCTGCTGAAGTGCGTCATGGTGGTGAGGATGTGGTAGTGGCTGAAGTGGGATAGGATGAGGAATTGCCCCTCTGGGAGAGTGATTGCCTATAGCATGGTGCTGTTCGACGTCGGCCATCTGATTATATGAATTAAACGACGGGTGAGAGTGCAACTTCTGGGATATCGTTTTTTTCATCCTTTGTAGAGTTGAGCGACTCGGAATTTAATAGCGTTCCGAGTCGACTCCCTGGGATACGACGTACGAGCGGGCGATGCCATCACCGGGACCCTTGCGAGGCATGATGATCACATGTCACCCGGCGAGAGTTGTGATTTAGTTGGCACCTTGCGCGGTGTGGGGGGCGGGGACGTGCATCAGGAAATCGGCCCAATTCTCATGAGATATCAGCGGATGATATCCGTTTCTACGGCCACAGTCGCCAACTATAGTATGGTGGCACAGCCTATCCCTGGACCACTGGTAGTGGGTGCCTGCGCCGTAGTTTGGTCCAGATCTTGTGTTCCAAGTCTGTTAGTTTGACTGACTGTGATATATGTGATACTTCGTCTATCCATCAGCAACACGTCCAAATGCTTTTTTGTACTTTTTTGTGCTTTGTTGCCTTTTTTTTGCCTTTTTTATAAAAAAAAAGGAAAAAAAGGACAACCAGTATTTAGACGTGTTGCTGATGCTCGTTACATCATTCCTGCTGCTCTTGCATCAGGTTTACGATGCAATGAGATGAGGCTCTCTCCGCCTTCAAATCTTGCTGACCGAGATCGAGGTTCTCGGTTATTGCGTCCCGCAGAACGTGTCAGGAGTGACTTCATCAGGACCTAGTAACCGGCTACCCTACCCCATTCATCGTGATCCAATCACAACCGAATGCATGTCCCGTCCCAAATCCCACCGCTGAGCTAGCCTACGTAGTTGCCCTGCCTATCGAGTTTACAGCACGATGGCATTACGCCTAGTCTGAAATACCTTCAAATTTGGGCGATGGTCAACGTAGTGACCGAGGAGATGGGCTGCAGATTCTCCTGCTATACGTTCGAAAATCATCGTTCATCCGTCCGTCCTACGTACCTCCCTCCCGCCCATGCCCGATTGAATCACTTATTCGCCACCGTTTTCATTTCCATCGCACCACCAGTCCTGTGCCCCTCACTGCATACCTTTCATGGACAAGCATTTTTACATCCAGGACCACACTACTGCTCTCATTCCCTTCAGTAATAGCCCTGCTCCGAGTGTAGGTAATGTACCAGTCACAGTCACGAACACTGCCCAGGCTCATCCACATTGTCGCTGTGGAAAGGTATTGAAGTTGTCTCCCAGATCTAGCGCATTGACAACTCCCCATCTTCTCAACGCACAAGACTGCCATTGCTCGCTTCTGCACCATTACTATTGCTACGTTCCTCATATATGCCTCAGTTAAATGAAAAGTAGATGTTCATTAAATATAGGATGTTTATCCCACTCGGGATAGCCACTGTCCATTTGATCTGGTGACGAATTGAAGCCCCTGTCACGCATTGCTTTATTCTCGTGAGAGGTGAATGCGGATGCAAGGAGTATGCACATTACAATACGCAAGTGGCAGATGTGGGGAACGCCCTGAGGACATTTGTAATGAAGTAGAAAGTTGAGGTGAGTAGGCATGACGGAAAGGAGAGGCTAGGAAGGCCAGGTGATTCGACTATGGTCTCCGGGTTCGGGTGGGGACTCTGGATTCTGAGGGTCACCGGAAAGGTAAATGTTGGATGTGGATGATTGAGGTGGGCCTCAGCTTGGGTCGTATATTGTGTGACGATGTGTCCCGTAGGTTGGATAGGCTTGCCGCAAGGGAAAGGTGGGACCCTGCAAGCCGCACCAGTTCCATGTCCAGGATGATACTCAGTCACTGACTCACCGGTTCGTCCGTATCTATAAAAACTCCCAGAGCAGGGGCTCCGTCACGAGCCCCATGACGGGGGACGTGTGCAATATTCATGGTGGCCATTACTCCCCCTGGTTCACACACCTCAACGACTATGAGCTTTGCGCGGCACCACGGATGAGGAATGTATGAACTGCAAGGGATCCGCTACGACGAGAAGATGATCGTGATCATCCCCTTTTATTGATGGGCTGTTATCACCACTGTTGGGGAGTAGTATCACAGCCGCCAGGGACTTGGGGTGTACGCCAGTTGCGGACTCATATGTCCATCTAGATAAGGAGGCCAATGAATGCTCGGATTTCTCATGAGGTGGCATACAAAGGTGTCCCGAGAATATGAGTATTTCGGTGGTGGAGAGGTGATGTGGGCATGGGCGACTCAGTAGTATAGAGGGGTCGGTGCTCGCCAGCTCACATAAATTATGGCTTACATCAGTGCCAATAAATAAATAAATAATAAATAAATAAACAAAATAGTTGAAATGGCCCTGAAGGGGTGCTTAACGCTAAATATTCATGTCATCATGCATGTCTGTTTGCCAGCACTCCAAGAACAGATGTCATACCCCGGCCGAGGATACCTTTCAGCGCGGTTTTCGTGGTGGCAACACCGAGGAGTGCCATTGCGTGGCGACACTGGCGAGAGTCTCACTGTTCCGCTTAACTTAGGACACGTGACAACCGGGCCTACGGCCCGAACGCAGTTAATCATATTGCAGTTAATTAAAGGACTTGACTGGACTGGTTTGCGGCCCGCCACCTTCACGCGTCGGCATTCAAATGGGGGACCGCACATCCGATTCTGAGAGGAAAAGCGCCAATACAAGAACAGGCAAGGTTACGAAACAATAAGGCAAATCCAAGGCGAGGAACAGTTGAGGCACTCTGAAGCAAGCGGTAGTAGCTATAGCAATCAATGATACATCCTACTACAATCACCCACATCCACGCTGTGTATCCTCAGAAATCATCGGATACTTCGAGTATGATCACCACTTTGAATCCACAAGCGGCGCCTGGTTCCATACGGATCATATCAACCCGTGAATTGGGGTAGTGCAAATAGCGACTAGCGAATCGTCGGATATTTTCTGCTCCTGACTGGTCATGCGCGGGAGTCGTCACTTGGGAAGGAAGTGGCTATAGCGCTAGCTCTCAGAGGACATGCTGATTTTTTGTAGAAGCGTAAATATGACGGTTACGGATGATCTCTGACGCTTCGCACTACTGTAGATCAAGACATTCACTTTGACGAGTCCGCTTGTACCAGATTCAAGTAATTATATGAGGTTTCCCAATGTATGGCGACAGGGAGACGGTTTGAAACTTCGCAGAGAAACAGATAAATCGCCAAATAGCGTGTCGCTAGACTAGACTCGCCACTCGAGCTCAAGTTGTATGTCGAATGCATTGTTGGTCATGTGAATAGCCTAGTTGTAGGTCTGTAGGCCGGGTCCGAAACTCCGGCGAGAACAAACAAATCACCAAATAACGCGTCGCGACGCGTGGGGCATCGCCTACAGTATTATACTAGTTTTGTACCGTTACTCAGGCTAGCCTGAACCTGAGCCTCACTGTCTTCTCAAAGTCAATCACACAAAAATGCCCCTATCGAGACAGCAACTCATCATCAGAGTACGGCGCCTAAGAATGACCTTCGATCCACAACGCACTCCTCTCTCCTCTTTCAGGTTTTCCGCAAATACAGTCATTCCCTCGGGCCCGATGAACTGGAATATCTCGAGGACGTCTTACAGAAACACGACATATCGGATGAAGACGTGGGGATGTCGATAGAGCTCATAGCCAAGGAGTACAACAAACAAGATGGTTCGTCTGCGTGTATCTGTTCTCGCAGCTCACGCTCACTTTTTTGCGCCAAGATGCTGCCATGAAGGTCTCGATAGAAATACTAAACAGGGTCTACCAGACTTTACAGGCCTCTGGAGATCAACGAATTCGGAAGGAGGACGCATACCTGGATCCTGAGGATCACTTGCACTTTGTGAACGCGTTTGAGATGCCACTATGGCACTGGTCTCCCGAACGAGGGAGTTTCGAGAAGTAAGACTCTAAAAGCATACCAACGTGGCCGACATCTTACCCCAAACAGGGCACGTCATTCACCATCGGTGTTAGGCACAGCCGAATCGCGAATACTGGCCATTCGAGATCGTCTGAACATCATCAAACAAACGATCCTCAGAAACGAGCACTTTGCACCGTCTACCATCCCAAGCCGGGACAGGGAGCACCTTTTGACGGCAAGTGCCGTCACCTCTATCCGTGCTCCCGCCACACGATGCTTATTTAAAGATTGGTGCTCCAGTTGAAATCGACGAAGCAGCTGTTGGGCCGCGCCGGGGAGCGGTTCCTGCTCTTCGGAATGTTAATACATTCAAAAGAAGGGAAACTTTGCCTCGAGGACCTCGACGGCGTCGTCGAATTGGATTTCTCACAGCTGGTAAGGGACCGATCAGTTCACTCGTCTGCTATTTTAAACCAAGACCGTTCTGTCGATTTTTGACGCCACACTTTCTTTGTTGGGGGGCCAACCAAACACAAATCAGGATCAACCGAGCGAGGGCTTGTTCACGGAGGGCTCGTTTGCGCTCGTAGAAGGGGATTATACCGAAAATGCGACATTGTGCGTGATCGCGATCGGGCACCCACCCTGCGAAAGCAGGGAAACGGCACGGTGAGTGAATGGAGGCGATCTCGTCCACACTCTTTTGTTTCGGGACAGCTAGAAAAATGTCGTTTTTTTTCGTTAGGTCGATCTTTGGGCATATCGATTTTCTTGGCAAGGGCGTAACGACGCCGCTCGAGGACGTAGGTATAGATTGCTCGTGCCAGAAGAGAAGTGCGTTTGCTCACGCCAGAACAAACCATTTTTTCTCCTTCCTGCAGACTGAATACGCCACTCGGATCCAGCGAGATTTGTCGGACATGAACTTCTTTTTCTTTTCGGACGTATGGCTGGACCACCCGGACACGCTGAGGGGTCTACAGAAGATATTCGACAACTGTATAGAAAATAATTTCATCCCAAAAGTGATCGTGTTCTGCGGCAACTTCACGAGCTCCGGAATCGCGCAAGGAAACAGCAGAGACGTCCAAAAGTATCAAGGCTAGTAGTTTCTCTCCTCTCCTCCGAACCCCATCCCCACCTTTTTCTTGCGCCCCCCCTTTTTTTCACTTTTGTATTCTCTACACACGGCGATCGCTTATTGCCACCCCCGCACCTTCTTGCAGACGGTTTCGATTCCCTAGCGGACCTAATCGCGTCGTACACCCTCCTAACACGTCGCACGCACTTCGTCTTCGTGCCCGGCCCTTCAGACCTGACCGTCAACGCCGTCCTACCGCGCAAACCGCTCCTCGCATCGCTCACCGCCCGGCTGCGGTCCAAGATCCCCAATGTCCACCTGGCGAGCAACCCGTGCCGGTTGAAATTCTTCGGCCAGGAGATCGTCGTGTTTCGCGACGACCTCATGTCCCGCATGCTCCGCAACT
>QFEY01000658.1:0-91797 GCA_003316435.1 Russula virescens | reverse complement strand
GAAAAAAGTTACCCCAAACCTACCCCAAACCCTGAATTGAATTAAATTAGACCCCCTTATAATCACGTGTAGTCACGTGAGGTCGCAACGGGTCTGGTCCTGTCACGTAAGTCTCCTGCCTATCACAATGTCATCTTCCGTCAGCGACCAGGCGACTGACGCGAGGTTATTAACTCAAGGTGACATGACGTAGGATCACATGGTGTTACATCATAGATAGAACGTTCTCGTCTATGACGCACCAGTGATGTCACATCCCCCTTAAGGTACCGGCAAGTAGATCCACCCGGGCCCCGATGCGCCCAGGTCCAAGAGATTAGGTTCAAACTGAGTTTCAAAACTGCGGACTGATGAGATATAAGTCGAAAACTCGGGCGGTGTGGTCTCCTCGACCACCCCGGTTTTCCGCAGTCAAGACCCAACCCTCGCTCACTCGCCTCGCTTCGCTCGGCTCGCTCGCTCGCCACCCTAAACCCTAAAGTCGGTGAAAAATATCTGAAACACAGATCTTTTCCATTCAATCAGAACTAGCCTTTGCCCTTTTCAGAGATGCCCATCAAAAAAACTATTTTTCATGGTCCCTTTTCTATTTTTTAATTCCACAATCCCCATTTCCCTTTTTGGAAGGGTTCTACACATATATATACCCCCCCAACTTGAGCCAGACTGGTCAGGACACAGTTCCACCCACTCCACTCCACTCCTCTCTTCCACTCTCCACTCTATCCTCTGCTAGGGACTGAAGAACCACAGCAGTGCAGAAACTCAGGCCAGCCACTGTCTTTCCCTTAACTGGGTGAGTGACTAGCTATGTTATTTTTGTACTGTATCTTTTTTTTCTGTCCCTTTTGTCCTTCTACCCCCCTTTACTAGAGGACCTTATCTTTGCCTTAGATATTGTAGCACTAGCCTTCCCCTTCACCCTAAAACCCTAAGTTTAGTTTAGTTTAGTTTAGTTTAGTTTAGAGCTTTAGTAAATGACCAAAAATATAAATTAGGGTTAAGAGTGTTAATTTATGAGTGTTTTTGCTAAAAATATACATTAGGGTTAAGAATTCAGACCTAAAGGTTGAGTTTTAAATGAGGTTTTTGCCAAAAATATTATTAGGGTTGAGAATTTGAACCCAAAACTTGGGTTTTAAGTATGATTCTTGCCAAAAATATAAATTGGGGTTTAGAATTTGAACCTTTTTAAATGAAAAATAAATTAGGGTTAAGAAATTAGACCCAAAAGCTGGCCACCCAAAAAAGTACAGATATAATTATGTAAAGGGTGTTTTTGAACTCTTTCAGCCCCTCTGATTATAATTCTGAACTCTGTTTGCCCTCTAGTTTACATGTTATAAAATTTGTTGACTTTGGCTGTCAAGCACTGTACAACCCCCACAGAAATACGGAAATTCCTAGGTTTCACAGGATATTACCGATATTTCATACAGAACTATTCAAGGATCGCACGACCTTTGTTGGATCTCACAAAGAAAGCAGCAACATGGTTCTGAGGAAAAGAACAGCAAGAGGCATTTGATAAACTGAAGAATAGAATGGCACAAGCACCAGTGCTCAATCAACCAAACTTTGCAAAACAATTCTACCTTTAATGTGATGCATTGGCATATGGCATGGGAGCCATACTCTTGCAAGAGGGAGAAAACAAATCACCCTCACTTCAAAAACGCGAAAAACCCACTCTTCATCCCATTGCATACTACTCGGCCACCTTCACCCCAGTGGAAAGAAATTATGACATATACGAACGGGAACTACTAGCCATCATGAAAGCTCTAGCTCACTGGAGAAGATACTTAGGTTGGACTCAAGAACCCTTCATCATTCAAACCGACCATGCAAATCTACAGTATTGGAAGTCCCCTTGGAATCTCAACCATCGAACTGCAAGATGGCATGCAGATCTACTAGATTACGACTACATCATCGAATACATCCCCGGAAAAGACAACATAGCAGCTGATGCACTGTCTAGACCACCAGGACAAGATCACGGACAAGAAGATAATCAAAACATAGTCATCTTTCCCCCAACACGATGCAGAGCAGCAGAACTTAGAGAAAATCCCAAACTTCCCATTCCAGAAAAAGACGAAAGGGTCAAGAAACTTCTGATGCGCCTTTATCATGATGATCCATCAGCTGGCCACCCAGGACGCAACGAAACCATCAGACAAATTCAACAAAACTACACCTGGCCCCACATGCAGCAGTGGATCGAAGAATACATCAAGGGGTGCGCAACCTGTCAACAAAACAAGAACCTGACTGTTAAGGCTGTAGCGGGCCTTGGACTAGAGAGCTTGCGAGAACGAGGTCAAGCAGACCTAGCAAGCTATCAGAGGAAGAAGAGTGAGTAGTCACACTCGCTCTTTGAACCTCTGAGACACAAGTGCGATGGGGAATGTAGATCGCTATCAACAATCCACCCAGCACTGGTGCGCGTGACACAAGTTGGGAGGTTTAATGCGGACGAGTGCGTACGATTAAACCTTCCAAGTAGTGTAGCTTGTATACACAAGTGCAGAGGAATGAGACGTGTAAGAGGACGGCTCAATTCCCTTGCAATAGTGCAGCTAAGGACGTGCTTGCTTAACGCTCAAGCTTAAGCGGTATACACCTGCGCCTTTAAGCAGGTAGACTAGGTAGAGTCTTGAAGGAGTGAAGCTAGACGAGCGACTGAGAGACTCTGTCACACAATTGATGAGAGGAGACAGGATAGAACGTATGGCGATCCCTTATCCTCTAAGCAGACGGTGTGGAGAAGCTACAAGTTGAGAATTAAGTCGAGCTTAGGGCTCAACTTCGTACCAAAGGCTTCTTAAATACAGGAGGATCGTAATACTACTAGTATCGATCCTAGGGTCTGGAACAACGCTGGGACACTGCCCACGAGTACAGTATACATCAGGGACGAGTCATAGACACAGCCAATAGTACATGGATCCTCAGGCGATCCAGGGAAACTCACGGAGACGTACCAATCCGTACAGTAACTCAAACGGAACAGGACGCATATAGTAAAATTTTACATAGACTGTTCTTCTGACGTACCAAGAGTCTGTCCGTGACACTGACCCACAAGAAATCCGTCCCCTTGTTTAAAATTGACACCACGCCCATGACACGCCCCTTTGAGCAAATTGCAATGGATCTGATCACCAGACTACCCCCTCATAGAGGACATGACACTATTCTTACGATCGTGGACCATGGGTGTTCACGTGCTGCTATCTTCTTGCCTTGCTCAACAAAGATCACTGGCCCTGGTGTAGCTTTGCTATATCTGGAACATCTATTCCCTTGGTTCGGACTTCCCTCTTGGATCATCAGTGATCGCGACCCTCAGTTCACTTCTAGCTTCACTAAAGAACTCACCAAAAAGCTAGGGATCTCACAAAACATTTCTACAGCTTTCCACCCACAAACCGACAGTCTTTCAGAGCAAAAGAATCAATGGATCAAGCAATACTTGAGAACAATTATGTCTAGTTATCCAGAAGAATGGAGCGATTGGCTATCTTTGGCCATGGCTGTTCACAATAACCGGATGAATAGCACCCTGAAACAGACACCAAACCAAATCCTATTCAGACATGAAGCCCGCCTCCTACCTGACCACATGATATCTAGTTCCAATCAATTTGTGACAGATCGACTAATAGCATTACAGAAGGGACAACAATCAGCTGCAAAGATGATCAATCAAGCGGCCAGAACCGCACCAATCACTAAACCCCTGTTTCAGAAACATACTAAGGTCTGGCTCAATGGCAAGAACCTCCGATTCCCTCATCAGAAGTCCAAACTCCTACCCAAAAGATATGGACCCTTCACAGTCACCGAAGTGATCTCCCTGATCGTCTATCGACTTGTGCTCCCTGCTAGTTGGAACATCCATAATGTTTTCCACGCATCACTCCTTACCCCTTATATTGAGACAGCCTCTCACGGTCCTAACTACATGAGGCCACCCCTGGAACTGATTGATAACAAAGAAGAATACGAAGTGGAACAGATAAGAAGCCACCGACATCATGGACAGTCACGAACACTCCAATACCTTATCAAGTGGAAAGGGTATCCTGAAAGTGACAATACCTGGGAACCTGCCGCTCAAGTTCATGCCCTGCAATTGATTAAGAAATATCACCGACAGTATCCCTCTTCAGCTATAAAAAGACTTGAAGTTTCACTAGCCAAACTCCATCCCCACTTCCACTCCTCCTTAGTCGCCCCTACTATATCCACTTCTACTATCTCAACATGTCCAGAATCCGCACCGTCTCTCCCACTGTCTCCCAAACCTGCGACGTCCCTGCTACCCCCTCTGAACATTCTCGCTACGCCTCCCCCACTGATGAAAGCTTGGCCAGCAAGCTTGGACCCAATGAGGTCATTTTGGTCGATGACCTCCAACCCGACGTCCACGAAGCCCTCGAGCAGTTCCAGCTCGAACAAAACAACAAAGTCACTACCTCTCAAGAGGCTCTTGCCCACTTCCGTCAACAGTGAGCAGAAGAAGGGAGTGGGCTTAGGTCCATACTTCAATCCCCGGCTCCGATCCCTGTCCCTCCTCACACCGAGTGTGCCCTTCACCCCCCTCAAATCGCTCTTCACCCCTTTTGCGAACACGGGCCTGCTCTCTCTCCCAATGAAGTCGCCCAAGGCCGCCTCTCCCCATCCACTACCTGCACCATCCTCTCCTCCCACCATGCCGACAATCTCTCACGCCCCATGCTTGTGGCCATGTGCAAAGCCTTGGCCAACATGGTCGACACTCGGCAGAGTCAATTCGACCAACAACTCGGTCAATTCAAGGGCCAAATTGAAGATCTGGAGATGGAGAATCAGTCGTACAAGCGTAAGTACGATGAAGCCCCAGCCGGCTTCGAAGAAAACGACAGCCACATCACCCAGCAAATCCCCATCGGCAATGGGGTCTATCAGTTCCCGCGATGGATCAAGCGTCTCCCCGATGGCAAAGTCGCCATGTATCATCAGGACACTAACCAGGACGATGATCCCTACGTCGTCGATCTGCTCACCCCCTACGATGCTACCCCCAAAGAGCCTGCCAAACTGCTCGCACCGTGGTTCCGATGCACCATCACCGGAGCAACCCCTGCCTACCAAATCCTCCGTCAAGAGGTCAAGGCCCTTTTCGATTGGGGTCACTTGGCGGAAGTTGAGCGCCTCCATGCCATCTCTCATCAGCAACACAGTGTTAGGCTCCACATCAAGGAGCTCGAGCACGACTTGGAGGGGTTACATCAGCAGAGGGATGCGTGTGAAGGTAGGCTGTCTCTGGCATGCACTCAGCAGAAGGTCGGGCACTTGGAAGGGAGATATAGTCCCTACCCAGCAACTCGGCCTGCTGGTTGGCATCGCACCAAGAAGCCCTACACACATGGATTCTCGCAGGGGCTCGATGACTAGGTGGAGAGTCATGTCACAGGTATGGTTCTTATGTACCACGTGATTGTATTTGTACGATAAAGTTCAGATTGATGACAGACTGATAAGCCTAGTAGTATGTATCCTAGCTATCAGTACCCTGTTTCGTTTTCATTACACGTACCCCAGTTCTGCCTCGTTTCCCGCGATTCCTTTCTTGTCCTGTACCCCAGATACGCATGTACTAGTAGTGGCGTTCCCGCCTGCCCATAAATAGGGCTCCGCGCCATAGGGACTCACCAAGTTGAGTCTCCTGTCGCAATACAGTTGACTTTGCCCCTTTTCCCTCTCTCTGAGTGGCAGCACCTTTCTCTCTCTAAGGCAGCGTGCAGTAACTCAGTACACTATCACCCTGGAGTGTATACTCAGGTGGTAATACAGACGCCATCGAGACCTAGGATTATACACCTTCTGTCTTGTTTCTCTTGTCACTCTCCCAAACACTACTCCATTCCTACGATTCCAAGTTCTAATCTCCCACACTCCGATAACTGTACCGCAAACCCGCAGACAGATACCTTGGCGGTGACAGCTAGCCATACATCATCCAAACAGGTCTATACTCACAACAATAGTGACAATGATTCTGGGGCAGATATTGGGATGGTATACTGTTATATTGGCATGAAAATAAAGTACTGTAAACATTAGAAAGTATCACTACACTGGCAAGTACACAGAAAAGCATTGGTAAATAGGTAGATTTTGCTAAAACAAGTAGTGATTTTCCTTGTGACAAGGAGCTTGCTACTTTCTGAATTCGTGCTTGTTTTCTTTAAAAAGGCAAATAAGTACAAAAAAGCATATGGACAGGTTGTTGATGACTAGGCATCATAACCAGCTGACCAGTATCCAGGTAAACAACAGTAGTCATTGACAAGGCTAACTCTGGCTTTCAGAGACAGTAGTACTCTTGAGAAACAACATGCAAACACATATGAAAAGTTGCATACAGTGAATAATACAAATCACCAAAATCCTCGAGACAAGGAGAAGTATCAAGCAATCGTAAATCTGTGTTAGCAGTTTTAATTGTTGGTATCACAAAAGACAGAGATAATACACACGCATCCGAGTGCCAGCTTTCACTGCTTGCGGCCGCTTCAGTACGTTCTTGGGCTTTGGTCATCCGGCCTGATGGATGACCATGCTTGGCTAGAATAGCAGAGTTACCCTTTGCAACGACCTTGAACTGACTCCTTCGCTCTGCACTTCTCATGCCAACAGGTTTCTCGCCGTTCTCCTTACCGCGGAATGTAGAACATAATACATCGGTTCTTGAGATATCGGAGGAAGTACGCGCCTCTTTAACGCGATCTCTTACCGCAACGAGTTGGTTATCGACATACTCGATGCCGGTCGTGATGGCGCCTGCGACCGCCTTTTGAATTTGTTTCTTAACCAGGGCTGTCACTAATGGACGAATGGTCTTATAGAGGATGTCGTGTTTCGAGTCACGAATTGAAAACCTGAGCGAGTCCACTTTCACGCGGACACTCTTCACCTTGAAAACTGACGACTTGTCATTATCCACAGAGACGAGCTGAACGGTGGCCTGCAACGGCATCAGTGGGGAAAAGGCTTAGGACGGGATACGAACAGCAAGCCCCTGCCCACCAAGCAGTACGTCAGCTACTCCCGAATCGGTTAACTTCGGAATGCCACTTTTCCTGCGGAAGTAGAAGGTAACATCACGCATATCTGCTTGAACATGCCCAAATGTTAGTGTAAACTCGTGATGGCTAACATCGTTGATCGTATTGTAAGGCGAAAATTTCATGAAGTTATGCGTCTCGATGGACACGATGTTTGGGAACAAATTGCGACCCTGAAGTGTGAGATTTTCGACTACAAGGTCCAAGGAGTCATTTGTGTACTCTATACAAGGAATGGGAACATGCCCAACCTGGACATAAATCAGCTGTTGAGCAACACCGACTTGAAGCCAAAACATACACGATCAACAATTGAGGACAGGATAACCTTCCGGACATCCGTCCAGAGGTCCGACTTAAACTTGAGACTGCCCTCGCTATCGAACAGTAGATCCGCGGTGAGACGTGCCCAATCGTCGCCAAAACGTATGTTGAGTGTATCTTCGCCCATGGCGCTGAACCAGGTACCAACGGAATTGAAAAGATGGTCGAAATGTGCCTTGTACTTTTCGTCATAGAAGCGGCGGCCTGACTCGCGGACTTCGCGACCGTCAGAGTTGCATAGCGGCCCAAGGACGTAACCATGTTCCAACAATACCTTGCGCACATATATATCGACTGAATGGAACCACTGACGAAATTCCTCGTCCTTTTTAGTGTCATCAATGAGCTGGTTTATGGCATCAATTATGGTGTCCATGCTCTTCCCATTAGCGAAGCGCTCTAGCAAAGTGCGGATCTGAGCTATTGATGTGCGAAGCGCATCATCCTAGCAAAGCAAAACGTCAGTATCGGCCACAGTTTCTGCACGCATGACATACAGATAAAACTGTACTGCCAACCTCCTTTCCATGGCCAGCGATGTGCCGACTGTGACCGCCATATTCCTTGAGGATACCAAGAAACCAACGAATGCTTTCTTGATAATCGTGGTGCTTTTGGCACTCAAGAATGGCCTTCTCTTCATCATCAATACCGTGAGCGCGATAACGGCTGCAACGACTTTACCTTCTTAATGCGATAGATGAATTGATCGCGTCGATCCTCAGGTAAATATTCCTCCACGAGAACTTTGCGACCTTGTTCATGCACAGCATCCTCGTGCTCTTGAGGAATAAAGTCAGACAAACCGTTCTGAAAGACAAGTTTGAGACCACACAAGATTGTTGTCAGTTCTGACTCCTGCCTTCAAGTTTTGAAAACAGCTCACAAGGCCAGACTTTTTGGTGTCCGCGTCCGCGTCCCTATTAATCATTTCCCTGTCAAACAGATCAAATCCATGAGAGATGATCGACAGGGGAGACATACTCTACAGTATCTTTGGCCTCGGTTGTGACGCGTTCTCGTGTCTCATCTGCCACTGGACCCGCAGACTGTACTTGGTCATTGTGTTCGATCTCTGCTCCGTAGTGGTAGCGGATAGTTGTATTAGATCCGAGAATGCCGAGCTCCGCGACAGGCATCTCGCTGGGACCGACTTTGCTACCAACAGCTGATTTAAATGGATACAACGGGGCGGCTTGGTCAACCTTCCCAAGGGCATCCCGAATGGGGTGAATTGTCTCCGCCGCATGAGAAGCAGTGCGAAACAAGACATCGCGGCCCATGACAGAGAAGTCGGAGAAAATCTTTCGGACTTCAGAGTTCGTCACAATAAGGTTGCCTAATGTGCGGAGATGACAGGCAGCTGCGAGTCAAAGTGAGAGAGCGAGTTGAGAACGCATGCCTAAGACAAGTTGATCAATCGAACCTTGGCGGCTATCATCCTGGACTTTATACTTGTCGACGGAAAGTACTTCGTTCGGATCCTTCCTCGGATCACTAACGTCCACACTGTTGGTGTTCCATAAGAAATTCTGGAATAATTCATCCCCATTCTTCTCCTGAACGATTAGGCGAGCAGTCTCGATGATCTTGCGGCAGTCTTGAATGAGCTTACGACCCTCCGGGGAGAGCTGGTCCTGATCCACGGGGGAGTGGTCAAGAACGTAACACAAGGCAGAGTCGATCTGCTTGTTGGAGGGATAACGCCCTTGGCGGAAAGCCTGTAAGGCGCCATAGAATCTAAGCTAAAGACGGGAGAGCCTCAGCGAAAGGACAAGACTACGAAACATCAGCCAGTACCTTGCGGTCTATATCAGCTGCCTTTTCTTGGTTATTGACGGGAGCGGAAAGGGTGTTCTTGGCAGGGTGCTCTTGATATGGATCCAAATGTAGAGGTGAAGCGGGAGGTGGGTGTGGAGGAGAGTGTGGATGATATGGGTATGTTTGTGGAGGTGGAACGGGAGGTGACTGTAGATACCCGCAGATATCCCCACTGCAAAGCTCAAAGCCATAGCGACGAGGCCAGACTCCACACTCGATGCAGGGCTTCTCCATACCTTCATTGATCGCGGCACTAAAGGTATATAAGCCAAGTCATGCTGTTGCGGTGGAGGTAGAGTGCACACCGCATATGATCGTCACTACACCACTCCCTAAGCTCATTGACACGCCTGTCGAAGAAAACGTAATAGTGGCAAGAAGGAAATCTACATTTAGGTCCTAAGAAGAGTCCATTAAATAGTAGGAGACATCAAATCAAACGAATTACTTACTGTGAGTACCTAGAGGATCCTGTGAGACAGGCTGGGTATTGGGGCCGGCGTAAGCTGCGGGTTGTCCGGTCGCACTGCGTTGGCGAGGACTTGATTCTACATAAGGCTCTGGAAAAGGGATATCGTGACTAGGGATACTACTAGTATGCCCTTCCGCATAAGGTGGATAACCACCAGCATGTGTGGACGTCTGAGGCTGTTGCCAGCCATCTGGGTACGTTGGCGCTGGGTACGCTTTGCAAAAATGAATCCACCAACGCTTCTCAAAACCTGGAGATGTATAATACCGTGCTGGCTCATACGGGTATCTTGAGTACTCGCATAGAATTGGCTGGGCTGTTCAACTTGTCGAGGTGGACCCGACGGGGACTGATAAAGATCACTGGGATGTTGATGATGTGAGCTTTGATGCTGGCGGCTCATTGTAGCAACGTCCTCGGAGGAAACGGACCAGAGTGCTCAGGCAGGGTACTTGGTCGGAAGATGCGCGCTGAAGATGTCGCAGTGGGTCATAGATTGTCGCAGGAACAAAGGAGAGGAGATTATCAATGCACTCATGAGTGAAATGCCGATTCTTATGTGTCCTAGGACACTCCTAGGACCTAGGACACAGCTTGCCATAACAGGCAGTCATGTCACGTCAACGAGGCACTCGATATCGGCCCCACTCTAGTGCCTTTTTCGAGTTCTCATGCCTGCCACAACCCGAATGTAGATAGAAGAGGTGTGGCTCTTGAATTTTGGTGGGGGAGCTGTTGGACGTGTTCGGGGCATCCCCAGCGCACCTGGACTCGACAGAATGATTAGCAGGAGAGTCAAAGTTATCAAACCGGTCTGCGTTTACATCTCTTCGCCCTGTTTGTTTCATCTCAAGTGACATGCATCAACAGGAGCACCACACCATCAGCTACTTTCAGAGCGCCGGCTGAATCAGGGATGCTCGTACTGTCAATGACGCAACATTTCCTTGAACATTTCAATCCTCGCCCTCTTATTCGTGAGCCCTTTTCTCATCATCTTGTATCTCTTCATCAATGAGAATGCAATTTCTTGCCAACTCTCGATGTGCGTCTACAGTGCAGAACTTTGGAAGTCGCGCAAGAGCCAGTGAGCTGGCAAACCACGGCCGTCCGCGTGAACACATCTAGTTCCACAGCACCGTACTGGGCCTGACATGTGACTCGTGTGTGCTCCTAGCGACTGTCATGCAACTACAACAAGGGTGTGCCGATATCTCCATGCCTCTCGGCCTTGGTATTTCCCCCTACGAACGGACCCTCATACAGGCCTTTGCAAAAGGCATGGCCCGATTCACGCTGCTGCCGCCCTCCCCGCGCTTCTTCACCACTCCGTTTCCTCTTCGCTGGCTTGGTCAACTTTCTGATCAATATCAATCGCAATGTTACATTTCCCTTCTCTCTGACGGCGCCCGTCATGCCTCCAGCATTCGCCAAGGAGACCGAGCGCAGAGTTTATTCCTCGAGCTGCTCTAATGCCCCCCTAATACCATCAAGCGTCACGTTCGTGCTGCAGTCCTCGACCCAAAGCATGGACAGCAGCTGCGTCAACCACGAATGATATCAATAGGGACATGGCATTTTCCGGGCACTGCGACGCCTCCATTGTGGCGACATTGGCAGCCTCGCCCGCATCCTGGCGCAGCACTTGGGGGTGCCGGATGGCGTCGTGTAGATGTGGATGCGCTGCTCGGACAATGTGACGCTGGAGAGCCTGTCTCACCTCGTGGAATCACACTGGAGGATCTGCGCACGCACGATGCGACGGACCTGCTGCCCGCGTGGGGGCACACACTACGTCGCGTCGCGCGGAATCACCAACTACTACACGTGATATGCGGGCGCGGCAAGGGAGCTGCTCGACGCTTTTGTGGTGTTGTTTGTGCGTGTTGAGGGAGTCGAGCGGATGGCACCCGAGTGCGAGTATAGTGCTCGAAATTTGGGGGTGATGCTCCGCCGAATGTTGCCTGTATTGGAAAAGATCCCGCGCAAGGATCATGGCCCGAACCTGTGGATCTCGAACTTATAAAACATGCCGATTTTCCTGCGTAGTAGCCGGCTTTTCCGTGTCTCCTCGGCCTCTTACTTTGTAAGTCAAACCCTCTCGCTTACGTCTGCACAAAATCGAGACCTGAGAGAGAAGTCATCTGGGCCGAAAAAAGTGTTAGTAATGTCTAAATCTGACCGGGGTATTGTACCCACTCAAAAGCCCGAATGTTTGATTCATCAGTCTCCACGTCGATCCCGGTAGAACAGAAATTGCTAGTGCTGAGTATGCCACAGTAAATATGGTCGGACAGACTGGGAATAAGCAACTCATGATATTCGGGAATTTCGGGTATGCCAAGCTTGTGGGACGGATGGTCCGCAGAAAGGAGGGTATTGAAGAGATGATGAAATCTGCCTCTGCGTATGAAATCGACCTCTCCGACTTCAGGGCACTAAAAATGTCGTAGTGGCTCATAGGTGGTAGCAGGCATGAAAGGAAAAAGAAAGAACTGGGAATTCTACACATCCATAAGCGAGAGGCCGATTATTAAGTACAAGTACTAAATCCCGAGGGCTTAATGGGGCAAGAGCATGCCAGTCAGACTCGATCTGACCGACGTTGCCTGGCCTTGCAAGCAGAATCAGTACCACTGAATCTCAAGATGCACAAAAAGTATGAAAAGGAAACACAGGGTTTTCCTAATGGGTTCAAGCTCGGACTGATTTGTAGTTGAAGTTGTCAAGTCCAGTACTCTGGGTTCGAATCTATGGTAAGCTGTGACCCACTGGCAGTCTGGCACTGGCAACTGAGGGGGGATTCATAATAAAGGTAGAGACCGCAAATCGCAAACCAGATTTCATTCCATACGGCCATGCTACAACCAGTACATATAAAACGCGTAACACAGCCGTCGCATTTACATTACTTCCGCCTCTTTGAGAGAATCAAGATACTTGGCGCGCGACAGGCTGGCATCGGTCTCCGAACTGCGAGGATGAGAAATATACCTGGGTTCGTCCTGAGACAATCGAAGGTATTAGAACATGATAGGTGTGAAAGAAAGTGAAAGACTCGGACCTTGATGAACCGCAGGGCTTTGATCTGATTAAATTCGTCAATCGTGAAACGGTGATATATGCCAGGCGGGATGATCAGAAAGTCGCCTGGAAGGACCTGAAAGCGGATCCACTCGTCCGTGGGGTGTTCTGCATGTCCGTAATGCGCCAACATTAATGTCTGAGAAATGGGACGTAAAGACGCTTCTCATACCGCGAATATCCCAGTAGCCGGAACCAGACAGAATGTATCGGACCTCCGCATCGTCATGCATATGCCTAAGGGTGCATCAGTTATACCCACCGTGAGTGAAAGCAGAAACACCACGCACTCCCCGAAATACTTCTCGAGCATTGCCTCGAATTGGTCGCCTAGTCCCTCCTTGGTGACGTCCATGGTGTCGTGGCTTTTGCAGCCTTGTTGCTCCCCAATTTTATCGACCTCGGATTCCCACACGCCCGAGTCGTCGATTGGGACGTGCCAAAAGAGGAGACCGAGCTTGCGAAGATAATCAGGGTTTACAGGCCTTCCTGAATCGTGGTCAAGGCGCTGATCCCCAGGGATGTTGTCAAAGTAGTATGCGCGCATAATGATCTCAGCGGTAGACAGTAACGGCTGGATGTGAAGGGTGGAGGGAGAGGGAGAGATGTCCTGATAGTATGGGACGCACTAGAAGTTATATACTAGTGGGCCACCCCCGAGGCTCGGGCCGTCAGCGAGCGCCGGATTGAGGCATCATGAAATTGTTTGAGTAAAGCTCCGAGGTCTGCGAAACAACCGACATATCGCCACGACTAGAAAAAAGGGGGTAAAACAAGGGATTCAATAACAAGTAACATCGTAAACAAAGAAACGCCAGGGCCCCCCGCTGTCGATTTGGTGGTATGGCCATCCTCTTGCCTGCCTCTTCTCATGCGAAAGTCGTGTTCAGGCTAAACACGGCTCTCAGACCCATTTCCCCAACACATTGTAGACGAGTGTAGCCCCACGTTTTCCAGCATTTTTTCAGAGGATTATAGCGGAGTGGTCAAGGCAGAGCATGTGCAGGCACCGTTTGCTGAGAAGCCACGCCTCAGTTCCATGTACTGTAATGTGGCGTGGAGATTTTATCGAACCCGTATCTTCACCGACCACCGGACGTAGATCAGCTGATCATGATACTGTAGTATAAAAAGTCGATGCTAGCCGACCCCTTGGCCGAATTTATTGTTGCCACTGTTGCCGCGAGGAAGAATAGAAGAATAGAATTATATGATACCCCGCGTTTCGAGCAGATTAGTCACTTCGAATACCTCACTGATAATAGGATCGCCCGCCATGCACGGATGGGGTCACTACCGGAACGAACTCCGTGTGCCCTTTTACTAATACCTCACGTTAATACGGGGATTACACGGTGGAAAATGGTCCTCGAGACGCACATCATCTGAAGGAAATGAAAACAAGCATTACCGTAAAGTAGTCGTAAATGGGATTGAATCCGGACGGACTATGGCAGAGAGCCAAGTCGAGGGGCCACATACAATGCATAGCGATAGCACTCAAAAACCGGTCAGAAGGGGCCTGAATGAGTATGCATGACTGTGATAACACAGGGATGAAGGGACA
This sequence comes from Russula virescens, assembly GCA_003316435.1. Taxonomy (NCBI): domain Eukaryota; kingdom Fungi; phylum Basidiomycota; class Agaricomycetes; order Russulales; family Russulaceae; genus Russula; species Russula virescens. The sequence goes on along the minus strand of QFEY01000658.1, from coordinate 77,408 downwards.
CGACATAGCGGGACGTAGCAACACACAAAAACGGACGCAAACCCGACAGGATGCCATTCCCAAGGCCGTATTCTCATGCCGATGTTTGGAGACTGTTTGGGGGCTACGCTAACTGGGGAGCTACCCAGGCATGTGCATTTGGGTTTTCAGCCCCTAGAAAGAAGCAATCAAGAACGAACGCATGATAGTGATGCTTATTCCTAATGTGATATATTGCTGTGACGCATGTGCTATGTATATTCGTCATCGCTATTATGTTATGACGAATCAGAACCTACCTAGATGTTCTCTTCTGGCTGGCCTTCAATCATCTGAGCAAAATCATCGTAGCTCGCGAACGTTGGCAAAGCACGAAGCTTCTTCTTGCGGATCCGCAAATCCTCTTTTCCGTGTCTTTTGCGCTTTATCCTTTTACCACCGCCAACAGTAGAAGATTCCTGCTGCGCAGCAGCCGCCTCTTCATGTATAAGCTCAACGGGGGCTTCGGCATCTAGGTGTTCCAAGTCGTCCGTCTCTGAGGCCTCGGTGGATGAGAGTCCAAATTTCCATCCCTCGTCAGGATAACTATCGTGCGGCGCAGTCAGGCCTTCTTGGTCTCCGTCTATGTCAGAAGAGGCATGCTCGTCAAGTTCTGAATCACTGATAGAATGTTCGATGTTCCCATCGCTGTCGTCGGCGGCGGCACTCGGCATCGAAGCTTTCATTGCCTTTTTAATATGGGCATCAGCCAAATCCACATTATTTTCAATGAGCCCACCTTCCAAATGAGTGCTTCCTCTGGATCACTATCCCCATTACTGCTACCATCCAATTCAGATTCCGTTTCGGAACTGAGACACTTGCCCTTCCGCTTGTCAACTTTGGTTGTCCTTTTCTGCTCTTTCTCGTGCTTCTGCGCAAAGTATCGCTGGAAGAAAATCTGCGATCATCGGTGTGAGCGCCACAGTAATTACACCGTACGAAATGGCAACACACCTGATCCACTGCCACGCCTGGTTCCCCACGACGCCACCATCCTTCGACATTAAGGGGTGTTTCTTGTATGTCAGCCCTCACTCTCCTTACTCCATCGGCATACCCTGTGGTGGAAGGTTGCATGGCACTTGTGCCCCTAGCCGAGGCTTTCTTTGGGTTCTTGTAGACGAAGCGATCCAAAAAATGAGTAAGTGTGTAAAGTGTGAGGTCTGGACTGCTCGTCAATGGTTCACGGGAGAGAAGCTGACGAGCTAGAAGAGCAATCGTTGGATGTGCATGGTGAACCAAAGCTGTCTATCCACACATAAGCAACTGAGATGGAGGTAGATAGCACGATCAAAAAGAAATAAAACCCACCAATTCCCAGAGGACAGATGATTGTGCATGTGCATATTGGGGTTCGCGCTTATACGGTTCATACTCTGTACCCTCTACTCCTGGTAGAGGGGCCTTGTTAGTGAGTATATGTAAGCCTGGGGAAGCGCTGAAAAGCTGGGGACTTTAGCGTGAGCTTCTCCGTCAATGCCGGCTAGCAATTGACAACATACCTCGCCAAGTAGCCACAGTCCACCTGCCACAAACTCAGAACCGCCAAACCCGTTCACGAGAACCTGGCAAAAGCGTTTCACGAACGCCATTATTCGGGATTGATTCGAATCAGCTTTGAGACTTTTAAACAGTAAGTTCAAGAAAAGCGCTTGATTGCGAGTCGTGTGCATGCGCGAGTCGAGCAAGGTCGCATATAATGCTCGGTAAAACCTTGAGACTATTGGTGAGGAGGGTGGAAGTGAAGCTGCGACTTGTTGAATTAAGGTAAGCGCCCGTAGGGTGATGTTGAAAGTCGAAGTATGCACGAGAAGGAACAGTGTGCTCATATGCTGGTCTAATCTAACATGGGTCGTCAGACCAATCAAGATAAACTGTGGAAGACCCACTGTATATTCTCCCCCCCAAACCGTGCATACGGCAACGCACGATTGATACCCGTGAGTATCGCACCGAGCAGCTTTGCATTCGCGTCCTGCACCTCTGCAAACCCGGCGGCACCGCGCACTTGTTTACTTTTACCTCCGTGGGTCCTTGGCTCCCCGTGGTTTTTCTGCTTTCGTTTGATTTCGATGTCCTCTGCGATATGAACCGAAGTATTGGTCAATTCCGGCTTCCGTTCGCCAACAACCTCGCAGAAGAGCTGGAAATAAATGTCTATTAACTTGCGCGCCACAGCACGATCAGCCTCGGATGTAGAGAGGACGATTTGATTGAAAGTAATGACTGCGTAATACTGAACATGCGCACGCGACACGTTCTTTTCGCGCTTTGGTGTAGATGTTTGGCCACTGGAGAACCGGACGTGGATGTTTGGTTGAAGATGAGGGGCCGTAGAAAGCGACGGTAGCGGACTTGGCCGCATGATTAGTGCCATCATTTCGCGAATGATGACTGTCTTCATCGCCGGATGTTCTTGTAAAACATGAAGGAGGTGGTAAGATGTCCGCGCACAGATAGTGCTCTCGGTATCACCCTAGAGTTAAGCGTGTCAGCGGACGAATTGGGGAAGAGAAGGGCCATCGCACGAGCTTGTTCACCAATAAGCGTAGCAAATTTTGCTCTTGTTCGGGCTTGGAGCGAAGCAAAGTCGCTATTAACGTAAGAGATTGCATACGGACATATGGAAGAGGATCCAGGGAGAAGACCTAGAGGGATGGTGAGTAACAGGCAGGAAGGGCAAGGATGTATGCAACACCTCAAGCATTTGGAGGTAGGAGAAAAAGTACTTCTTCAACCAGTCTTCGAAGTACCAAACGATAAGATGTTGATCAGTTACATCCTGATGTAACAGTGGCCGGTCGCGGAAGTACCTACGACGTGATCGTTGTACAAATGATACACTAAGCAGAAGTTGGTGAAACGTACCTAAGCTTACGATCCGGGGCACCGCCTCCAACCCACCAGTCCATAATCGCCCTCGCAGCCTTGAGCCTATCTTCTCTCCCCGCTGGCTTGCCTTTACCTTTCTCTCCCTCCTGTATTGTGTAGATACCACCTCTCCTCTTTTCCGCCAAGTTTTTCAGGGTCTCTAACGCTCGGATATTATGCAGAGGTGCGCCCTGGACCATGAGGGTGAGCGCACTAAGCCGATCGCTCAAAGTGCCACCGGCGAGAACATTGCGTAGGAAGGCTTGATCCGACACCGAGCTACCAGCTACATTCGATAGAGAGGAGAATGTGGAGATATCAGAGGCATGTAATGAAATGGCGCGGTCGAGTAAGGTAGCGACTTGGGAGACCGATTGAGAAACCACGGCATTAGAGGGGGTGGGGGGGAGGGGAGGCAAAATTTTGAACCAGCCCGGGGTAGCCGGAACAAGTAGCCTAGCCTTAGAGGAGGGTACTTGCGGTTTATCGGGGGCGTCGGGTGGCATGGACGTAGCGTTTCAATATTATCGGTCGGTTTGGTTCAAGGTTCAAGACAGGCAATTTTAGTTGCACAACTATTGAACCCATCGGATCCCCCGGGCCGGGCTCGTACTTCCAATAGTCGTTCCATTGGCCCAGCATCACTTTGTGATGATAATACACTCTAACATTCAATCTTCACCTTGACGGGCGCTGCAGGCTTCGATGTGTTCGGGTTTTCTTGCCTAAACTGAGGTGATGCTAACATCTACTGGGCTGTATAGTACTACGCCGCTTACGTATAACGCAAGGTGTGAAAATTCATCCCGTCCTGACCGCTAATGTATAACGAGCTATTGCATATCGCATCAAAGAACCCCCGCCTTGAAACAAGGGCTTGGAAACGTAAGTCGTTTTAAGGCCGCGGGTTCTCCCTCTTCTATCGACCATGATACAGATACGGGCAGAAACTGGGCAGAAGCCTGAGCTCGATACGTACTATTACGGTACTGTTGTTCACCTGGATACCAGTCAGCTCCTGGACCCAGTCAGTCACGGTTGGTCACCTCAATTCTGGGTTTGTCGCTCCAAAATACTTGGAATTGAAAGCTATGAATAGCTACTTTCACCTCACATTTAAATCATTTTATTAGCTCTTGTTGAGCATATAGGCATCGTGACCGGGCTGACCGCTGTGACCATATCCGGGTAAACAACAGTACTAGTACTAAGACAGAGGGCGCCACGATCGGGGGCGTAAACCATGCACTATGGCGTTGTCCCCCTCCCAGCTCGACAGTGGGTAACTGCCTGGGTAGTGGCTGGCTTGCCAGAGTCTGACGAGGCAATGTGGCAAGCTCTGGTCGTGGGCTGGCATGCGATCATGGTCATTAATTACAGACGCACGGCCAGTGAAAGATCATGAACTCAATATCGGTCACTTGTAGTGTCATCTATCCAACACAATTGTTGCGCATACCTGAGAGGAGGGGAAATTAATGTTTGCAGGTAAAGGTTGCCAGAGTAGGAGATCGAGAGTGAGACATCCGTAGGACCATGGCTCAGGTACACTCAGGAAGGGGGCGGAAGATAGGTAAATAACTGCATTGTTGGGCTCGACCAGAAATAAGTGTAGACCTTGAAACTTGAAGCTTACATGCTTGACCTTGAGGGTCTATCGATCTATCAGTTAATGGCGATTCGATTCAACTTAAAGCCGCCGAGAGGACTCAGAACAGGAGAGGAGTGATTGTGACAACTGGCAACGTGTCACACAGTGCCGTGAGCGCATTGATCCCTTCTACCTCCACTGGACCTGTGATCACCATGCGTGCTTATTATTTTGACAATCTCCCCGGAGACCAGCGTCTGCAACACGATTCGGGTAGATCCATCGATTCTGGTCATCTTCGCAAGCTCGGTGTTCTCCATCAGACCATCCCACTGGCTCAGGAGAGCCCTGCCAGTGGCGGGTGGGAATCAGAGATCGATGCGATCGCAGAGAAAGAAGGCTACAAAAATCGCGACACTGTTCATGTGACCAAGGATGTGCTAGGAGATCAATACGAGTCGAAGCTCAAGTCATTCTTCGAGGAGTAAGTGGCACTATATGCACTGCTTTTCTATATTAGCTGACTGCCTATCGCCGCCGACTCGATAGGCATATGCACGAAGATGAAGAGATCCGCTATATTCTCTCCGGTTCAGGCTTCTTTGACGTACGCGGTACGTGACCTGCTTTAGATTTCAGCACAGCTCTCAACCACCTTATTCTTATGAATACACAGAACATCCCTCTGACAAGTGGATCCGAATCCACGTCATACCTGGAGATCTCCTTGTCATTCCGGCTGGCATCTACCACCGCTTCACACTCGACGAATTGAACCAGATAAAGGCGCTACGCCTTTTCAAGGTCTGAAAACAAATTTTGTCGCATGTCTTCTTCTAAGGCTGTCTGTCTGTTCAGGATGAACCAAAGTGGATACCTTACTCACGCAGTCTCAACACCGACTCCAATTTCCATCGTGTCCAGTACATCAATTCACTCGAGCCTGCTGCGGCAGTTTGATTGCGATGTCTGTGGTGTCCTACTTAAGGATAGATAAGGTGCCGAGAACTGGAGAAGGTCGTCAAGGTATGCCTTGTGGAGTATCAGCGGGTTATTGAAGCAGATTATCTTGGAAAATGTTGTTTTTTAAGACAAGGAAATTAGCTAGTTGGGATTGACGAAAACGACGTCGGATGCTGAATCTTCACACGAGTGCTATGGTGGTGCGCTTGTAGTATCCAAGAAAGGCTGTCTTAGAGGCTCCAGGAAGGTGTTTATGTGGAACTCTTAGTTGTAAAAACAAAAGCTGTAACGATGCCTTCGCCCAGTCCGGATGATCATTGAGGTGACGATGGAAGTACTGGATATCAGATAACAAGGAGGTAGCTCAGGCCATTCATAATATACAGACCCTAATACAAAGCAACACCCTTCGGTGTCATGATGACGAAGTCACGGTCTCAGGACTCACGTTAGGCCTGTTTTCAATTTCTTGAACTCTGAGCGGTTGATGGCAACAGAGCGGAGAACTGATATCGTCTACACCGGAAGTTGGTGGGAAGACGTATTGCGGACTTGTATAGGGAAGGTCCACGAGTTTCTACGTGAGGAAGTAGGTTGGAAGCGAGGTGTGTTATATTGAGCGAGGAAACGATACAGAATATAAAAGAATGCGTATAACAAATGAAAATAATGGTAACATAAGAGAAAAGTTGCACAAACGAGAGGTAATCCTTCTCGCGCAGGTTTGTCGCTAGAGACGTGTGTGATAAACGAATGGGAGGTATGCACTTTGGCAAGCCCACGAAGTATGAGGGACAAGAAGGAATGCGGTAGCAGCAGCGAAATCTGGGACAAGGGACAGAAGAAGCTAGGGCAATGGCGAAGCGCACAGCGGGACAAACTCCAAGACGACATGATCTAACTCAAATTGGTCGTATCTTGGGAACAGGTGGGAACTTCTCCGGATAATACGATGCATCGGCGCGTGTCGTCAAACGTGCACGCATCCCGCGACTGACGTTGTCACCCTCAATGAAGCGTGCATGCAAAAGGCGCTCGTCCCCACCACTTTCATCTCTGTCAGGCTCCCCAAAATAGTAGCTGTGGACGTCCGAGTACACGGATGCCGTCATTACGTTGGCCCGCATATCTGCAAGCGAGGCAGAATAAGACAGCGTGTATGTGGAACGCTCGTCGTCAGGGACATCAGGCGAAGGGCGTTTCATGAATGCCCTTGCACCAGCGCTAGGGCCAGGTGGAGCGTAGGGGTAGAACTGTCCCGCGTCTGGCCACGCATGGTCGTCCTCTTGTTGTTGGTCGCGAGGCGGTGACGGGGGCACCAACGCGACCCTCTCTGTCGGCCATGGCATGTCGTCATCCTGGCCATCACCACGAGCATCGTCACCAACAGCGTCCCCCAGAGTTGTTGTTGCCTGAATCTCCATTTGTATCGCCGCGGGTGCTTCAGCAAGATGCGCCCGGAGAACCTCTTGTCGTGTGCGCTCGGTACGCTCGAAGGGCCGTGATGCGCCTTGAACGGGCAAGGGACCTCGCACTGGGAACGGCGATTTGGAGCCACGCATTGCTTGGGAGGTTGGCTGAGGGTATGATGGAAGCTCGGGCAACGGACACGTAGGCGGCGGCGAAGGTGGCGGAAGATCTTCGAAGAAGCGTGGGCGTGGACTCGGTACTATGAAATCCGAAGACGAAACAATGGAGAACTCGGACAATGCAGGCGAGGGGGCCCCACGCTGGGGAGGTGATGTAGAGGGGGTCAACATGAGCGGCGACGGCGTCGAGAGAAGGGTGGGCGAGATGAAGGGACGCAAATTTGGCTGCGTAGGCATGGGTGATGCAGTAGGCAGAGCAGGAGGCACGGGAGAGGAGACAGGGCCTGGACTTGCTTTCTGCTTGCGAGAGGTAGCCAATGGTGAGGTCTTCGGACGCGGAGGCAGTTTCTCAGAGGCAGTTGTGACAATTGGCGCAGACTGTTGGGCGGGGAATGTAAAATCTAAGGAATCGGGTCGTGTTGAAGGTGCGAAGCGAACACCATATGGACGCACTGCTGGGGGTGCAGAACTAGGGGTCAGCTCACGAAAGTGGGTTGGTGATGGAACATGGACGTGGGTTTTATGCGGTCGAGGGACTGAGGATGAAGCCTGGGCAGAAGGTAAGAGAGGCGAGTACCGAGCAATTTCGTGAGATGTTGTGGACGGAGTAAGATTCTCTGGGGTCGTGTCTGCACTCGATGGTGCAGTAGTGAACCTGACAATCGCTGATGGCGGTAAGGGAGACCAATCCTTTTTGAGAACGGGTGATGTTAAGTCTGGGGGTTCATCTAGTGTGGTCTGGACAGATGCGCTCTCGGGCCAATTGAAGGAAAAAGGACTGCGCGCCAAGTGCTCCGAATTTGATAGAGGTGTTGACGGTAAGGCAGGAACAGGGGGCGGAGTGGTGCCCGGCGTCTCCTTCCGTGTAGTTGAGGGAGAGCGCGGTCGAAGACGAAAGAATGTCTTTTTCTTCTTTGTAGATGCCTCAGAGAGATAACCCCCGTCGGAGAAATCGCCATCATCCGACGGATTGCGAGACTTTGTAGATTTCTTTTTCTTGTCGACGCCTTTCTTCGTCAAGTCAGAGAGATATCCACCATCGGATTGGTATTCCGGCTCGATTGTCGAGACCGAACCCTTCTTTCGATCTTGGTTGTCCTTTGTCTTTTTAGAGCTGTCGCTAAGGTAACCCCCAACGGTCTCATAGCCGTCCTTACGCGCCTTACGCAACTTTCTGGGTTGCGGTGGACGCGGGGCAGTGGACGCGTGAGAGTCCTCGGATGGCGTGCGCACAACTTGCGCTTCAGAGGCGAGAGGAGTTGCGTGGGGAAAACTACGAACAGGTAGCACCAAGTCGGTAGGAATGCTACCTGAAGCTGGGACCGACGGCCAAGATTCATCAGAAGTTGGTGCGGATGCAGAAGTCAAGGGAGGTGTTGTGAGATTCTATGGGGGAACTGGTCAGACATCAGGAAATAACTGAAATAGCCGGCTTTTAGAGTGAAAATAAGAGTATATGCATGCCAACCGATGGCCCAATGACCAGAGAATAGCCGCAGTTCTCCTGCGCGACATCCTATTAGACGCCAGGTCATGGGAAAGAGAGGGCAAGGCATGCTGGGGATGATGGACGCCCTTGACACGGGACACAATTACATGGCCGAAATGGAGCGAGAAGGTCTGGCCACTCCGAGGGAGTGGGCCTACGTTTTGGGTAGAGCCGCGAGATTCCCCTCGTTAAGTGGGCGTAGAGCAGTTGCTCCACAGTATAGGAGGAAGAACGACCATTTATTTGATGGGTATCATAATCGTGACGAACTCAACTTCGATTCGAGGTGAAGAAGTCGAAGGGTGTAGGGGTGCAAGAAAGCAAAATGAGCACGAAGCAGCTACTCACCTCATCCTCCTCCAGGATAGAATTGAAAATTAAGTTTTCCACGGCCCGACTTGTGCCGATCCCGAGTTGCAAAGCGACGTCAAGGACAGATGCTCGAAGTGCATTGGAGTCGCGGTTGTTAGCGGGCTCGCGAGTACGTTGTGGACGGGTCCCAACAGGTGCGGGGGATGTCATGGCTGTTGATTTCGCAGTGTGCCGTACGGAAGGGAAAAGTACAAATAGCCCCAACTATGAACAGGAACCAAAACTCGTCGGTGTGCCCCCAATCGACTTTGGGAGAGCACGCGTTGCAACGCCCGGCGTTGTCGAACAGGTGTGTCAGGATGAAGAGGAAAAAGAGGTAGCAAATGCGTCGTCAAGGCTGCCAGCGGTGATCTAATATGACAACAAGTCCAGTCCAGGGCCGAGTGGCTAGAGCCGCTAGACGGATAAATAAGGCCAAATTGGCCGCGAGCGTCAACTTTAATCGTTGAGGAAAGGCCGTCTCAAAGACTGGCAGCAAACATTTTATCTCAGCGCGGATGCCGTCAATCCGCTGCGGGAAAGTCGAGATGCGATTGAATTTGGATCAGCCACTCGGCAACGTTCTCGGCACATTCAGCCCATCATGTCACCGGAGAGACTACTTCAAGGTCATCCGGAGAGAGACCGTGCTAGATTCACTGGCATCTAGCGGTGTACCCTGTTGCTGTTGTATTGCTGACACAACCCACAACTGTGCTTCACAATCGCTCACACAACGCAACGCGGTCATTTCAGCTCCATGCTGTCATCCCTGAGTCGTCCCTGAATCTCTGACTGCGTGAGAGACAGGTGCTCTTAAAAAGGAAACAGACGGTGCGGAGTCAGAAAACTCAAGTCCGGTGAGCCGTTCCGGGCGACACCGAGCCGAGTTAGTTACTGTAAAGGTTCAGGGTTAACCGTTATCGGTGTGCGGGGCAGCAGTACATTGATTGCATCTGTTGTGGTCACAACTGTTCTGCACCCTTATCCCAAACTCCCTTATCATAATTAGACCAATTCGCATCGCCGCCACCGTAGCATTTTCAGCGTGCAAACATGGATGTATCTCTCCTGCAGAGCCCTTGGCCTCGAACCTGATGCCTTGGTGGATATCCAATTCGCTTGTAATACGATGTTGCGAGGTCAGACGATTTATTACCTGTGGGCCAGGTGTGAAGTGATTTCACATGCTCCAGCTTCCTGAGTACACGGCATACAATATGTCCGATGGCTTATTGATAACAAAGTACATTAAGTTGGGCCTCATAGCGGCCACATTCCTTCCATTGTTAAATCATTTACAACCCTCCTCTTACTGCCTTACCCGAGCATACCTCCTCAATCCAGTCCACGTCACTGCGTACTGTGGTGAAGTTCTCAGCACCCTCAGGCGTTATCAAAACTACGTCCTCGATGCGCACGCCGCCAACGGTCTCGTAGTGGGATAATACCTCGTGGTCTATAAAGTTCGAACCACGCACCCCTGCGAGCAAGTGTTGATGGAAGTATATCCCCGGCTCGACCGTCTGCACTCATCCACATTAGCATCAGCTTTCGATACACAAAGTATGCCAGCAAGGGAAGCGATAGTAGAGGAGACGCACTACAACCATACCCGACTCAAGTGGTACCCGTAGCCTTAGATATTCGTAGAATTTCTCATGACCGAGTTCTGTGCCATCCCGCACGATCGTCGGATTCGGAGTGGGCTTGCTTGCACTGGGTACGTCGTGTACATCTAAACCGAGCGAGTGACCAACGCCATGCGGGAAAAAAGCCGCGCTAATACCGGACGCGAGTACTGAAGCCTCCTCCGCCTCGGCTCTGAATATACCGAGCTTCTGGAAGCCACGCACGAGTACGCGGTGGCAAAGGAGCTGCACTGCGTCCCAATGCAGACCAGGCTTTAGGGTTTTGAGAGATGTCTTGAAGAGGTCAACGTTAGTTTCGAAGACTGCAACATGGCGAAAAATATACGCTTTGCATCTCAAGGACGAGCTCGTAGATTGCGCGGGCCTCGGGGGTAAATTTACCCCCGTTTCCCACGGGTATTGTCCGTGTAACTATGCTCGATTGGTATTGAGAATAGAGAGTCCTTTACACCATGGCACATACTGTCAGATGCGTAATTGTCCCACTCGCAGCCTGCATCAATGAGCAGGACTTGTGGGTGTAATTGCCGCGCTCCACCCGTCGCACGGGCAAACTCAGCATGATTAGCACGATTATTTACCGTAAGAGGGCCCCATGCGAACTCGCGGTCATTACAACAATAATGTAACGTAGCCGCGCGCGTCGAAGCCGCTACGATCGGTAAATATGCCTGATGCACGGCGCTGTGATCTTATGTCATCAACGTGGCTTCACGGATGAAAGACCCGGGAACATCGGCGTACCCTTCGCGCCGGCATGATGCAACAAAGATTGCCTCGGCCTCGGCCTCCTTTTCAATGAGCCACTCACCGGGTAGAGGAGGATGACATTGTGCCATTTCCCCTACTCTATTCGCCGGCGCACCGCGGACACCAGCACCCAGCACGCGCATGACGACTTCATGCGCGCGAGAGCTGATCTCGTTCGCGCGGCGTATGCGCTGTATTTCCGCATCGGTCTTGATGAGACGCGCACGGTGCAAGGCGGGGAGGAGATACGCAGCCGAAGAACCGGTACCTGCAGGGAGCAGCGGTAATACGGGAAACTCGGCGGTCTGCGGGAGTGTATGGATGAGCGCGTCGGGCGCTGCGGCGAGGGCGGAGTCTAAAGACGAGGCGAAGGACTCGATGTGGAGAATATCTGTGACATTGTGCGTCTCGCGTGCTTCGGGAATAGTCGGAGGCGGGATGGACCACATCAAATCTGCTGGATGAACATCTGGGATGAAGAGTGTGATGACTGGGTCGGAAGCGACGGAGGAAGCAGTCAAGAGTGCCAGGGAAGAGGGAATTGAACAACCAGTCATGTAGAAAAAGTTGGATTCCTGGTAGATGTGAGGTGCATGGGACAAGGTTTGTTCAAAGAGCCACCAACCTGACGAAAGGACAACTCTCGATCTGTATCATTGCGATATGGTGTGACGCAGCCAGCAAGGACAATGATTTGGGGCTTGCTCCTGCTTAGTGCTAGACGGGAGATGGCGGTTCTAAGAGAATCACCTTGATACGTCCCTCGGGGGGTAAAAGACCGGCCAACTTCTGGAGGACCTTCCGTGCATGATCCTGTGCTGATTACCCATTGAGGCACGGGGTATGAAAGAGCCTTGGTCACCTTACCAGGGAGCATCATTTTGCGTGACCTTGCGGTAGAATGCAAGTAACCGCAACCGCAACCGTAAACGGTAGTGACCGAATCAACGCTGGCAGAACAGACGACCAACCCGTTTCAGGCATCCATCATTAACTCAAATGACCGTGTACTACTCAGCCAGTATTCAACCGTCCTCGTGTGCATCCCTCGTTTAAAAGTTGGCCAATCTGAAGGTGGGGCTCCGTTGACACTTCTCTGATACGGCCAGCGGCGAGAATCTTTGCACATTAAAGGAATATTTACCCTTCGAGATTAGTGTGATTTAGTCCGCATGGCGAAGCCGTCCTTCATGTTCTAGCATTCTGAGTGATTGGAGAATGATTTGTAACCTGCAGTCAATAATGCGATGTCCTATCCTCTACCTCTTTGTTTGAACAGGCGGCTCCTTACTGGACTCTTACTGGTAACCCAGATTAACTCGTGAGAATTTTCTACAGACCGACTGATTTTGTAAAACTCAGTCCAAAACTCCGAATCAAATGTCAGCTATAAGTAAAGAGATCACCTGATGCGTTGGCCAGCTCACGTGCAGCTCTCTCACGCCCAACTCGTGCCGCACGCAGGGCATGCATTGCAAGTTGCAATACAGTAGGGATGACATTAAAACCTGAATAAGTCGTGCTGGAGGCCAGATCTGTAAGTTGTTAAAAGGCATAACATAACTACGAATGTCAATATTAATGTGTATGTGCAGAACGTGTTACCTGGAGTGCTTGGTTTCATACAAGTGTCAAGGCGACGCAAGCAAATTATGGTCTAAATTCAACTCTCCATGCATCGTAGTACCTGAGTCGTGCGTTTGGAGAATACCCTGCTTTTCCGAGCAATCTAGGCATGCGACTACCCCACTGTCGATTGCGAATACGTCCTCTATGTCAGCGAAGAAATTAAGGGACAATTTGATCGATTCAGACCTCTGAGGGTGCTCAAAGCAGCACGTTCGACAGACCACCTGACCACACCCTGTTCGCCCATCGCCCACTTCCCTCGCTTTCATTATGTTGTCGTTATCTTCGTCACGGGGCCGTCTTCGACGTAGAGATGGGGTATTTTTATTGTTTGGCGAGAATGGAAAGGCGATCGAGTTGAGAGGCGGATTGAGAGCACCAGACAGGCAGAGACTAGGTATAGAATCGCCCATGCATGTCCGTAAGCAAATAGCACATGATAGTACACCACATCTGCAGTATTCCCCCAGTATGGTAAGAGACATCAATCAATGCCACTGAGTAGAACATGACAAACCTTGCGCACAGAAAAGCTGGGCTTGACTTCAGCAGGCCAATGGTTCGGTGGCAGGAAATGCAAGTCGAAATTCTTGAGGGTTTCGGAGAGGCAGCTAAGGTACCAGAAGACGAAAATGGCGTCAAAGGATTTGATGAAACACGACGGCGCTTAGGCGGAGGAGGTTGCTTCATGAACGGAGAGGAAGTTGGCGAGATACCACAAAAACGGCGGCGTGATGAACACGACACAAAGTGACGGCGTGGGTGACAAAAAAAAATTACACCGAACGGGAATCGAACCCGTGCCGCTTGCTTGGAAGGCAAGCATGATAACCACTTCACCATCGGTGTTAAAGATAAGCCTCAATAATGCTAAACATATAGTAAGAAATCACTTACATGATGCCGGCCCGTTCGTTACGAGATGATTACCCTTAACTCCTCACAGTCATGTCTCTCCAAAACTTCGGCAAAGGTGCACTGCGTGTCGCAAAGAACTATACAAAGGGATACTCAGACGTACAGGCAAAGGTTCGCGAGGCTACTTCCAACGATCCATGGGGCCCCTCGGGTACTCAGATGAACGAGATCGCCCAGTTGACTTACAACCAGTCCGTTTTCCTTTATCGCGAGTCAGAACACCTCTTTCGCTGATACGACATGTGTAGAAATGACTTTGTTGAAATAATGGAGATGCTAGATAAGCGGCTTAATGACAAGGGTAAAAATTGGCGTCATGTCTTCAAGGTGCGTGCCTTACCATCCGTCGTCCGTGCGCAGCACTTACCCAGGCTTGCTGTCAACCACAGTGTCTCACTGTTCTCGACTACCTTCTTCATGCTGGCTCAGAAAACGTCGTTGTTTACTTTCGGGATAACATTTACATCATTAAAACGCTCAAGGAATTCCAGTACATCGATGAATACGGTAAGGATCAAGGCGCAAATGTTCGTCAGAAAGCCAAAGACATTACAAATCTCCTAACGGACGAAGCACGCCTCCGCCAAGAGCGCCGCTCACGGGCAAATATGCGCGACCGAATGCTCGGTCAGCCTCAGAACGACGATGACACCGATGCGATACAAGCCCCGCGGAGTGACGAAAACAATGCTCGCCGTACTAGGGGAGGAGGAGGCGACGACGAGCTGCGCCGTGCCATTGAGGAGAGCAAGCGAACCCTTGCTGCAGAACAAGCTCGTGGCGCCGAAGATGCTGACCTAGCCAGAGCAATTCAGCTTAGCGAGGAGGAGGAAGCACGTCGGAAAGCTAGTATCACCGACTCTGGCACCCTTTTCGATGAACCGTAGGGGAATTTTGCCTATACTTTTGTCGATGACTAAGAATGCTGCTCGTAGAAGCAACAACTTGATTGACTTGCAGGGCCAGAATAACGGGCTGCAGCCCCAATTTACCGTGCAACCGCAATTCACGTCATTCAACCCATATGAACAGCAAGCACAGCAAGAGGCTATGCAGGTGCGTGTACCTTTTTTTCGGCATAGTAAGCGGGCTAAACCACAGTTGCAGGCTGAGTGGGCAAGACAGCAGCAGGAATGGGTGGTGCAGCAGCAGCAACAGCAACAACAGCAACAACAGCAACAGTTACAGTTACAGGCTCAACAAGAGGAATGGATGCGACAGCAGCTGGCTCAGCAACAGATGGCTCAGCAGCAGGCACTCCTCGCGCAGCAACAACAAGAATATCTTGCGGCGCAAGCCCAGCAACAGGTTCAGCTAGTCCCCCAACCAACCGCTTTCGGGTTTGGCAATTTCAAATTTTTTTTGTCTTTCGGGCGCACTGACGACTTTTGTGATAGCTCAAACAACCCATTTGCTGCCACGGCGCCATCTGCGTCACCAGTGCCATCATTTCAGCCTCCGAAGCAGTCTTCTCTCTCCAACTTCTCCTTGCCCTCGACGTACGAGTCCCACGAGCCCCCTCCACGCCATGACTTTGCGACACCGTCACAGCCTGCGCCTGCGCCTTCTCCACAATCTGCTGTCAAGCGTAGCCAGACGCGCACGGACCAGGAGCACACTCACTTAGCAAACCTATTTGCAGCGCGTGATGGGGATGGTGTCGATACATTCGGTAATGTCGGCGCCCTTCGGTATGTGATGTGTTTCATTTCGGAGGCTTGGTATTGTTTAATGCGTAATCCGTAGCTTCGGTCAGTCTGAGTATGGCAAGGTCGCGGCGCAAAAGACGGGCGCCCCACCGCAGAGCAGCTTTAACCCATTTGCACAGCAGCAGCAGCAAACAACGAACAACGAACAACCATTCTTTACTATCTGAGTGGTGCCTTGCTTAGGTGGTCTGGTGGATTCTGACCTTAGCTCTTTCCATGCTTCCAATTTTATACCCCACCTTGTCACTGTGCAGTTCTGAGCACCATTGCTACAGTCCCAACACCCTCTTGAGTTGGTTGTAATTATCACATATAGCAATTTTATGCATTTATGATTGGATATTGTTTAACTTTTGAAAAAAGTGGGTGCATATAAAGCTAAATTGTTCAATAAAATGGTTATAGCAAGCTATGCATAAAGTAGGTTATATATATAAAAAGCAATATGCCTATTATACTGTGTTTTTCACATAGATATAGAAAAATGTAACTAACCTAATCTAACTTATGGTTTAACATTGCTTTGTTCTAATCTAGCTATTTTAGAAATAATCTCTTTTAACAGCTTATAACACTGATTTTCTCCTCCTTTATCTTGTGCTTGCTTAGGCTCTCTCAACAGTGCTTTTAGCTTTATCTAACTGTAATCTGCTTAGATATACAGTATCTCACCCAAATCATATACAGTAAAGTATTTCCTTGGCCTAGAGAAGTGTTTATGGCCTTATATAGCTTTAATATCATAGTGAGGCCCTTGCTTTATTAAATTTCTTAAGCTTTATATAGGTGTTTCCTAGTTCTCTATAATCTTTTGCTTGAGCCAATATAAGACCTGAGCTTATCTAATTTATTTAATAATATATATGTATCACCAAGAACCAATGCTATGGAGATTTAAATCCTGATCTTGAGCATCTTGCTCAGAATTTCTGAACACATGAGGACCCTCTTTTATCCCTTTCACACACTCAAAGAATATACCCCTGACTTCTTCCAGATCACTTATTTTCTGTCAGTCCATGGGGAAAATGGTCAAGCTAGCATGATGAAACACACCTCTAAAGGGGTTGCAAAGTATTGCACAGATAAGCAAGCTCTTGTTCATGCAGATCATGCAACAAAACCCCCCGATACTAACAACGAGGCCCGCGATGTCAGCAAGTAATGTTATAAACTCACCGAATGATGGAAAGCTAGTGTTACTCGACTTTACAATTGCAGATGACTCAGGATTGGATTGCATACTTTGACTTTTTGCAGTTTGATGACTGAGATGTTGAGAGAGGACGATAAAAAGAGGCCTGAGGGAGCACATTTTGGTTATGCGCCACTGCACTGCCCCGAGGTTGGGAAACCAAATGTGATGCAGGGCACTCCGAGGAAAGGTCAAGAGTCTATGGACAAACAACTGCCAGTGGTGCATGCTGAGAGGATACTGTATCGTAACCCGTTGGCGCCGCCCGCAGCTCGCCCAGAGACTCCATCTTTCATGGCCATAACTGATATGATAACCCTGGATCTTGGCGACGGCTTGACGCGGTGTAACAAAAGAAACCCCGCAAACTTGCATTCACTGGTATGAGTAAAACGCAAAACGCATCATACACCGCATTGTTGACTATATATATATATCCGGGAGACTAGGGCCGTTGAATTGTCTTCAAGTTGGGATAGGACACTGAAGTGATTGTGAGAACAGACACGCTTCGGGAGATGCCGTGCGTCCGTGGCATCCAAATGGCAATGGCCCGATGGGATAGTAAATCCATTATTTTTCGTCCTCTTTACCCGACACCGACGAACGCATGGGACGGTCACTCACAGATAAACAATCTTGCTCACAGGGAGGTTATCATCTCATTCTGCCATCACTTTGACGAACGAAAAATATCCCAAGTCATAATCGGTACATTCGGTTACTATCATACACACTACGCCAAATATCCCCCTCACGCTTTGTTTAATCCAGCACTTAGAGTTCAGGCGTGTCCGAAATGCGATACGTTAACTTCTGTGCGCTGACCTGGAGTATTATGGTCAAATCTGGCCTGCTCCGAGCCTCCGACCAGTCATCGGGAAACATGCGTTGGCCTCACCTTCCCATCTTGCATATACTGCAAACCGTCTTTCACACCTGCAATACCATTTGGTTGCATCGAAACCGGATTGGGCTTGATCTTTCCGGTAGCCAGGATTTTCTTGTGTAAGTTGACATACCACTTGCCGTTTGATCCCTTAAAAAAAAGGAGGGGAGGGCTTGAGCGAAACGTTAAAGCAAGGAGATCATCAATCGCACCCGCTTAAGCAAGTCTGGAAGCAGGCTCTGGCTGACTTTGACATCTGGACGGGGGCTCTCGTATGCAAGGATGATAGCCACTTTGCCGCCCTTGTCTCCAATCGCACCTGTGACTTGCTCGGGCGTCTTGCCCTCCGAAATCGTGTCGATGGCGATTTCGAGCGAATTTCCCGTCGCGGTGCGAATCTTCTGCACGACTTCCTCATCGCGGTAGTCGAACACCTCGTCCGCGCCGAGTCCCCTGACAAGGCCAAAGTTCTTCGGGGACGCTGTTGTCAGGACGCGGAGACCGCCGAGCTTGGCGAACTGGATGGCGTACTGGCCGACGGACGAGGCGCCGCCCCAGATTAGGATGGTTCGCAGTGCATAGCCGGGACTATTAGCCTCGAAAGGTGATGGCAGCTCGAGGGTCTGATGTAGGCACTGCAGGGCGGTCAATGGGCCCACACCGAGCTGCGCGGCTTCTTCGGTCGACCAGCCATCAGGGATGGGCACAACGCCGAGCTCGGCGTCTGCCACGAGATATTCAGCGTACGCTCCATTGGCCTGCAGAGCTGGGCAAAGGTCCTGAATTGACACTGACATGCGCAAAACAGAAAAGGAAACTGACTGCCGATGATGACACCTGCGACCCGCTCGCCGATGGTCCTTACGCCCTCCGGGACATCCGGTCCAAGTTCTTCAACAGTGCCCGCGAAGTCGTTGCCCACAATCCCGCCATAGTTGCCCGCATTGAGTGCGCGTTTGAGACTCTTCCCTAACAATAGGCAGAGACGGAAGCACGTAACGGATATGATGCATATTATGAGTCCTGAGCCCTGCATGTCTCGGTATGGGGCGCAAACCGCGCAACGACTTACAATCTGTAGGGTTCTGCGCAGCCGCTGCGACTTTAACGAGAATCTGACCAGGACCAGGCTTCGGTACGTCAGCGACACCAAAAGTGATCCCGTTTTCCGTCACAAGGGCTGCTCTTTGCTTGGTGGGAGCCATTGTTGATTGCTATGAGGGGACTTGGGGAAGGGCCGGGAACCTTTATAATTACTCTAGATGCGCCAAAGCCCGACTGACGTAGAGTCGGAAAGATGCCCGAAACCACTTGAAGTACAGTAGTGGTTTGTCAGACATCCAGCAGCGGGTATCCCTTACCAAGAATGTTGACTAAACCACTTGTGCGTGCCGTAATTGATAAGTGGGCGGCTTGTGGCGCATGACGCACATCACGACCGTGACCCCTATCCTTCGAACATGACGACCAGGACACGACCTGGTGAACTGCAACAGAAACTACTGTCCTGCCACTGTCCTTCACTGAGAATTCATCTCTTAATAAGGGCGATAAGATCGAATTACACTATGGAACCATGCTTTGAACACGACTCCATGGGCCAATGAATCCTACAATGTCCCTTTTTTTATTTCAAACGTGGAACGGCATCACCGTGGACGGACTGGAACCGGAATCCGGGTCACCCTTTGGTTTCTCACATGGCCATGTTATAATAGAGGAGAGCCTTTCCGGCCAAACGTTATTTGCTTCGTCCGTCTGATTGGTGCGGTGACATAGGTAACTCTAAATGCTTGCATGGTACTTCAAGTCTGCGACGTCACGGAAAATGAACATATCCCGGAGCAGTCACCCAGAATACGCCCTTGTAAGTCACTGCTAAGTGCTAAAGCCTTTGAGACTGAGGGCCGTTCTTACAGACAAAGTCACGAGAGCGACCCCCGAAAAAACTTGCCCTCGTGCGGTTCTCAAGCGAGACCTTTTGTCAAAGGTATCAGGTAGCACCATATTCAAGTCCAACGGGAGATTATATGTGTTAATCTACTCTAGCATGAAATCCAAAAGGTTTCACAGCATCGATTGTGCGGTCTAAGCTGGGCCTATAAATGCGCGCACATATGGTCCAGCCATCTGCGGATTTCATATCTGCTTGAGCCAAGTAATGAATCAATCACTGTCATAAGGGTCGTATCGAAAGCTGTATCTACTGTATGCCATAAATGCCCAAAGATTATCTGCGATGGGGAGAAGGGGGGGATGCTACGTTGTATCAGAGGAATGTGTGATTCCGAACGGGAGACAATTTGCGGGGGCGATTCGTTCAATTCGCGTGTAAACTGCGGATTCGACAAAGTCAGAAAGATATCTCAAATAAACACTATTTTGCGCTCGCATCGTACAATCGTGGGTATTCTAAGCCTTGGTGAATACAGCACATCCAAACTTTGACACCCGTGCCAGCGCTAGAAACATGCACGAAATTGTCATGACGACCGCACAAAACACCTGAGCGCGGACGAAATGGCCCGTGTCGATGTTGAGGAGGGCGCCACCCACAGGAGATCCGATGAGTATTCCGAAACCCGCAATACCGAAGCTCATTCCGAGGCGAGTGCCGACCTTGCTCAAATCGCTCGAAAGGGAAAGGATAGCGCTCGGAGGAAGGGAAACGAACGCGCCTGAAAAAAAGCCGTATAGGATCGCGAATGCCAGGAGTCCGCTGGTACTGTGCACTGCAATCCACGTGAATGCAAGCACGCCGCAGGCGAGTGCGCTGGGAATGAACACGTTAAGTGCACCCATACGGTCCGCCATGGCGTTAGGGATGAGGCGGCCAAAGACGGATCCTGCGTTGAGGATCGGAACAAAGTAGAACGCAAGCATTTCGCCGGCACCGGTTTTGAAGCGGGCGTAGGGCGTGATGTAGAAGAAGGGGACGTAGAGGCCCAAGAGGCCGAAGAAAATGCCAGCGGTACAGAATATGAAGGGCGCCTCACGTAGTGCGGAGACATCGAACAATTTGCGGCGGGTGGCGGGCAAGACACGCTGGCGGACGACGATGTTGGTGAAGCCGAGGGTCAGTAAAGCAATGAGGCCGATAATTCGGGTCGCCCAACCAAAGCCAATCCGCGGTTGCAAAGAATGAAATAAGGTCGGGTAGATAATCCCACCTGAATTATGTATTAGAAATTGGCTGCGAAAGGTTGAGGGTGGCAACTGCTCACCAATACCGCTGCCGGAGATGCTGATACCCAAGGCCAAGGAGCGATGTTTGACAAAGTAGGTGGACACGACGGCAATACCGGGTACGAAGACCATGCCAGCACCAATGCCGAAGCAAACTCCTTGAGCGAGGAAGGCCTGGTAGTACTGCTTGACTAGGCTAGTCGTCATGAGACTTAGAACAATAATAAAGGACCCGAGGGAGAGAAGGGTGCGGTTGTACCCTGCATCGAAGATGGGGCCTGCGAAAGCACTGATGACCAAGATGAGGAATCCCTGTATAGAACCAATCCATGAGATGGAGGAGGGAGTATGGGAGCGGAGAGTATCGAGTTGATAGAAGTTCTGATATGCACCGTAAGTGTTGACGATGCCCCTGGAGGTGGGAAAGGTTAGTATGGCTCTGAATCAGCATCTGTGGACGTACCAGGTATTCATGACGACGAAAAAGCCACCGGCGACCTGAAGCCAAGCCAGTGCGCCGCCATCTGGTGGGTCACCAGCGCTCGGGCCCGTCGACGGAGAGCCTGTGATAGGCGGGGACGCGTATTTTTCGTCGAAAGAGCAGTCCGAGTTGGGGTGTTTCTCACCGTGCTCGGCACGAGAGTGGGAGCCCATACGTACCCGGGGAGGAAATCGGGGACAGGAAACCTGAGGGCAAGGGCAACTTGAAGGACAAGGGTTGTGTACCTATATAAGAAGGGACTCATGGGTTCTTCCCTGATCTTCTCAGTGGTTCGTCACCACGGTGCAATCGGTGTTTGCTTGCCGCCAGTTTGCCTTTTAGGGGTCGAGTAAGAGAGGTTGGGTGAGGGCTTACGAGAGATATTCTTCTGGAAAGTAGAAAGAAAGGACCCCGAGGGGTTGCGGATGAACTTTAAGCAATGTGGTATTGGACCGGGACAAAGATGTCCCTCGTCATAATTAGGCGCGAGGTCAGCGCGGACCAATTAAGAAGAGGAGATAAACGATCATGTGATTAACCAATCATGCTTCGCTTACGTCCCCGTAATCTCACTTTACAAAGGGTCAAAATACACAATCGGGGCCTCGCACTCAAACTCACCTTCTTCTAATCTCCGTCCAATTATCGTCCAGTCTTGCCCAATCTTCTTCTTGTACCCTTCCACAACTCTTCCAAACAACGGCTCACTTTCCGGGTGAGTGGATGCAAACGCACGCTCCAATACGAACAGATCTACCGCCTTGTCTTCCGCCAAAGCAGACGTGTACGCCAATCCAAAGTCAATTAGTACCTAACATCTCAGTCGGAACTTGTCGACCCAAAATTAAATACGAGATTGGTTTCCCTCACCAGTTGTTGTGTACCTATTCGTGACTCGATGATAGAAGACGGATGGCGCAGCATCATGTTCGACGTTGTTAGATCTCCGTGTATGATATCCGCTAGGTGCATCTTCGCTATCTCGGCACCCACCATCTCCATCAATGCATCTGGTCCCGTCTCATGAGAACAAAAGCGATGTCCGAAAAGGGTAGCAACGAAAGATCGTACCTTTCGATATCACGTACTCTTCCAGGGGGTCTTCATGATCATCTACTCCAAACTCATTTTCATCTCCATCTTCGTCTTCTTCATTTACATCGTCCCCTGATCCGAGCAGATAGCGAACACTCTTCCCATTCACCCATTCGATGCCTAGCACGCCGTTCGCCGCATCAACGAAGCGCACCCCAGGCACGCTAACCCCACATCTACAAGAACAGAACCTTCAACTCACGTAAGAAGAACAAGCCATGAATGTAATCGCGCACCGCAGAGAACGCAGAAGGGCACGCGCCTCTCCGGCAACACGCGCACGTGTCAGGCTCCCATCCAACGCGGTATGGCGATATTGCTTCGAGAACCGGTGCTTCAGTAGTATGGGTTCACCCCCGGGATGCAAGTTGGTGCGATAAACTCTCTGTGGAAGTAGGCTAAGTCACCCAGCATTTCAGGCAGACTGTACACTACTTGCGGCTTCTGCACCTTGGTAGATGAGCGTCGATGAGCGGAGGAGAGCAACGGTTGGAGTCGGATCTGCCATAAGATGATGCGGGCGTGTGTCGCGGTTTCTGCCAGCGTGATTGGGTATGTCCAAAATAGGCAACTGTACCTGCCCTAAAGTAAAAAGTCTCGTCCACTTCGACGTCGTCCACATCGTCCACACCACCGACATCCCTCGACTCTCACTCACCGTAGCGAGCTCTGCATACATCCGTCAACCGCATCGCCGTTTGACGTCTCAGGAGGAACAAAGTTCGATCTACACCTCTTTTGCCATTGCTTTTTTACTTACGCCTGTCCTAGTCTTTTCCATCACCGTACAACTCCACTCAGAACGCCCAAGATGGCTCCTATGACAAAACCGGAGACCATCCTCAAGCAGGCAGAGGGCCTTGTCTCCGTCGGGCAGACTCATGCTGCGCTGCAGTCATTCACAGAGATGTTCTCATCAAAGCGTTTCCGAACGACCCCCTTGGCCTCGCTTGAACCTATCATGATTCGCTTCGTCGAGCTCTGCGTAGAGATGCGCAAAGGTCGCATTGCGAAAGAAGGTCTCATGCAATACAAAAACACCGCACAAAATACGAGCGTCGGTTCCATCGAAGTCGTCATCCAAAAGTTCGTCAGTCTTGCAGACGCTAAGCTCCAGGAGGCCCAAGAGAAGGCAGAGAAAGCCGCTGCCGATGCTGTCGCAGACGTCGACGATCTCGAGGCAACGGAGACTCCAGAAAGCATCCTACTCGCTGCCGTCAGTGGCGATCAGAATCGTGATCGCACAGATCGCGCCCTCGTAACCCCTTGGCTCAAGTTTCTATGGGAAAGCTATCGTACCGCATTAGAAACTCTAAAAAATAACGCTCGCTTGCAGGGCATATATCATGTATCCTTCATTTCCTTCGACTTTACATTTCGTTGTCTGACTCGTCTCTCCAATTGATAGCAAATCGCCCAGCAAGCCTTCCAGTTTTGTCTCAAACATCAACGCAAGGTCGAATTTAGGCGTCTATGCGAGACTCTACGCCTCCACCTTTCCAATGTTGCAAAGTACGCGCACCAGCCACATGCGATCAACCTCCAGGATCCCGATACGCTTCAGCATTATCTCGACGCCCGCTTTGCGCAGCTTAATACCTCCGTGGAGCTCGAACTTTGGCAGGAGGCGTTCCGTTCTGTCGAAGATGTCCACAATCTCCTCATCATGGCCAAGAAGGCGCCTCGTCCTGCGATGATGGCAAATTACTATGAGAAGCTTACCAAGATATTCCTAATGAGTGGTAACGCGCTGTACCATGCCGCCGCATGGGGGAAATTTTACGGCGTGACCACGACAATAGGCGGAAGGTCCGACGAAGAGCTCAGCAGACTCGCAGGTCAAGTTCTCGTCAGTGCGCTCGCGGTCCCTGTAAACCAAAAGACAGAGGAGTCGGTTGAAGAGGTTAAAGGCAGGACCGGGCGTCTGACGTCGCTACTTGGCCTGACTAAGACACCCACTCGGGCTGGCCTTCTCAGGGATGCGGTACGTTTGCGCCTCCGTGGCGAATGGATGCTTTGTTGACAGGGGTCCATGCAGCTCTCGCGCAATGTGCTCAAGCTCGCATCGGAGAATATCCGATCGCTTTACACCATACTCGAAGTGACATTCGACCCCTTGACGCTCTGTACCAAAGTCGCCCCCCTTTTCTGTGCTCTTTCCGAGGATACGTCGTACGCACCGTATTTGCCGTTGTTGCAGCGTGCCCTCCTTTCGCGTCTCATCTCACAACTCGCGCAAGTCTACTCTTCTATCACGATCGAGAACCTACTTGCTTTCCTCCAGCCCTTACGAGATGTGCTTGCCAACTATGGTGGAGACCCGATGATCTACGAACCCGAGCAGATCGAGGCTTACATCATGCGCGGTACTCATACTGGCGAGCTCAACGTCCGCATTGATCACTCGTCTGGAACTCTCCAGTTCGTTGACGACCCTTTTTCTGGGTCTGATGACCTGCAAGCGTCCTCTTCTTCACGTGGCATCGTCATCCAGCCCTCAGCCGCATCCCTTGTAAGGACGCGTCTCAGCGGCATTGCTGGCGCGCTAAATCATGCTCTTGCCATTCTCGAACCACCCCCCGTGCCCTCGGCCGAGGAGCAACGGACTCGCCTCACCGCACTTATCACCGCCGCCGATGCAGAGCGCAAGGCTTTGCAATTACGCCGTGCAATAGTCGCCCGCCGCCGCGAATTGCTTTCGGAGCTTGCCGCGCGAAAGGAGAAAGAAGAACAGAGTCGTCGGTCGGAGGAGTCGCGCCAAGCGAAGTTCGATGAGACACGGCGCGCAGTTGAGGACGCTCGTAGGCGCGAGATTGAACGCGCACGCGCAGAGATTCAGCAACGCCGGAATGAAGAGGCACGCCAGCTAGCTCAAAGCCTCAGGGAGCGTGGCAACCTTAAGGTCGATATTGACGCGAGTACCATTTCCTGGTGTATCGCGTTAGGTCATACTAAAATTGGTGACCCTTTCCATAGGATGTTGAAAACCTGAACACCGATAACCTTATGCGGCTTCAAGTCGAGCAACTCGAGAAGGAAAAGAGGGAGCGCGAGTCTAGGTTACGCGTCATTGCTAAACGGATCGACCACATCGAGCGTGCATACCGGCAAGAGGAGCGCCCATTATTGGCGAAGGATTATGAGCTCCAACAGGCGAGCGACCGTGCGACATTTGAGCAAATCCAAAAAGGCCGCATCGATACCGCGCGACTCGCACACAAACGTGATCTGGAGACGAAGAAACGCCTCTCGCGTATACTCCCAGAATTCGAGGCACGTAAGGCGGTCATTCTAGAGAAACGCAGCGCCGAATACGAGCGAAAGAAGGCATCCGCGCGGGCAAAGATCGACGAAGAAAAGACGAAGCGCCGTGCCGTTGTTCTCAAGGCGCGCGAAGAGGATCGTTTGCGCCAAGAGGCATCAGAAAGGGCCCACCGCGAAGAAGAGGAGCTCGAGCGGAAGAAGAAAGAAGGTGCGTCATATTTGGCTCGAAACCCCGCGTTGTTTGATTCATTTCTTATGCTTTGCTTAACAGAGGTGGAACGAGAACGTGCAGCGGCGGAGGCTGCTAGGCTCGAGGAGGAAGCCCGGCTTACTCGAGTGCGTGAAGAACGCGAGAGACAGCGCGCAGCGGATCTTGAGAAGATCAAACTGCAACAGCAGAGGGAGGAGGAAGCAGCTCGGCGGGCCGAAGAGCGGCGCAGGCAGCCACCTGCCCCGCCTGCACAGGATGGTGTGTGGCGTCGTGCTGGCGCGCCTTCCGCCCAAACACCACCTCCAGTCCGCACACCTCCACGCTCTGAGAGCCCCGTGCCCTCGGGTCCACCAAGACTATTTGGTCGTGGAGGCGCGACCGGAGGATGGCGCGATCGTGAAAAGGCCAAAAGTGGGACGACTGGGACAGGTAGTCCCGCACCTTCATCGGGTGCGCCCGAAGAGCCAAGAAGGGCAGAGAATAGGGATGATGGATTCCAAGCCCCGAAAAATGTCTGGAAGCCCTCAAGACTACGAGATAAACAATGAGGTCATGATACGTTCGTTCATGTGTTATTTATATGACTGTACAGTGTATGCATCATTTTCTCTTTCATGACATACTGCACTGCCTTGACTCTTGCGTCGCTGCATTCATTTCAATTTCATCTAAAATTACTGGACATTCCATATTGCTATTGGGAAGATCACGGAGAACAACAATGAGTGTAATACAGATGCAGATGCGAGGTCTACCTTAGATGAGTGACATGACAAAATGACAAATAAGATAAGTTCAGTATGAATGCTACGTTCTTCCAGATTGAATTGATTGAGAGGTCAGTGTGTTTTGCCCTGCCTCCCGAGGATGTCCATCCAGGGAGGGGTTTATGGCCAATAAATACGCGACAGGATCACTGCCTTTGCTCCTCTTCCTCCGCTTCAAGCATCATCGCTATGACGAAAAAGAGAAAACATGGGTTAACCGCAATTATTCTCATTCCTTGAGTAAAAACAGTCTAAGCTCACCTCCCCAGGTCGAATTCTGCATCGAGGCGAGTACGTTTTCTTGTTCGTCATAGTCCTCGGACGAAAACGATGAATTTCGACATAAGGACAATTCACGTCTGTTCCGAACAGAGCACATATATCAAAATCAGAATCAGTAAACGCGCAAGGAGCGAAGCGGGTCCAACTCCTAAATGGGATGGATAGATAGATGGATAGGCAGACGGGACACGTACGTGTATCGCAGGCCCAGGTCCGCCGAGAGGGCGCTCACATCGCTTTGCCGACGGTCGCGGCGAAGTCCCCTCGCCGACGGGGACGACGAGGATGACCTTACTAGCCCGATGGGCGAGAGGTCCGACAGGTCGAACTGATCTCGGTGGGTGGGTGTTTCGGGTTCGGTCCACAACGAATGCCGCCTGGCAGAGGTAATGTCACGGCTGCTCACGGGCTGCAGGGGCGGAGGAGTGGTCGGGGTGTTCGGGATGTCTTCGACCACGATTATCTCGGGCACATCTAGATGTTGTCGATTATGTCAGCGACATGAGTGGGCTAACAGGAATCGATAGAAACGTATGTACCATGTTCTTGGGTGGCTTCCAAAGCTTTCTCCCGCCAAGCTAAGAAGCGCCGTCGTTCGGAAATGCTCTTCAACAGGGATCGCACATGGTCTAGATCGACGAGGTCGGTGACGAGTTTGTTGGTTCCCGTCCGGACGACGAGGTCTTTCAAACTGGGGGGCCCATCAGACGCCAATCCGCATTACAGTCCGATGGTGCTTACACGAGAGCATCTCTATCGACAATCAGCTTGTGGTGGGCAAGGAGCAAAAGCATATCGGTGAATGATATCCCTCCCTTGTGCTGTTGCGTGATGATCGCTTCGTGGTATAGGCGGCTGAACAGCCTGCGTCGTCTGCGTATTTCTTCGTGATCGATTGCTGACAGCGCCGTGTTCAGCAATCCGAGGTCAACGCTATGTGAAGATTGGGTGCCAGGCGTCCACTTGGGGTCGGGATCCGTCGTAGTTCTACAAGAGGCCAATATGTTCCGGACACTGTACTCCGCCGGATAGACACGAACTTCAAAGATGCCACCCAATTTCTGCATGAGGGCGAGGGCGAGGGCAACAAGTCAATCGCAGGAAGGGGATGGGGCACAAAAAACCTGCTCACTCTGAAGAAGGGTACTAGCTGCGCGCGTTCCAAAAGTTCGGTTTTTTGGTTAGCGAATTCTGCCCAGACCTTCTTGAAAGCTCGCATTTCCTCTCGCGTCACGGCTTTCGCTCCGCCCGTAGTTTGATACACGTACGAAAAGTTCTCAACGACAAGACCTTTGCGCAGCGGGTGTTTACCAAGTCGTGTCATGGACGACGGAAAAGTTGGCTCACCGGTAAACATGTTCACAAAGATATACTGTTGTGAACACGATTAAAAAGGTCAGAGGGGCAGAGTGGGAGAACGACGCACCATGCTTAGAATATTCCACGCTATGAAAAGCGTGTAAGCCCAGACTACGCTCCCGCAGTCCGAATCCTGTTCGTTCTGGGACGAAATTGTACACCTGGGATAATTTATGGTACTGATAGAGCTCTGTCAGAAAGAGGGAAAACGAGCCCAGAGAAAGCCCGCTCACTAGTCATGCATGTATTGATTCCAGCCCTCGCTTAAAATTCAGGGTAAACATCTTACTAGACTACGACAACTGGCAGGCAGAGCACGCACCCCGTAGTCATGAACGCAAGCATGACGAGCGTAGTGCTCATCGTTGCGTAGTTCTGATCGCGGTTCTCGGCGATATTCCATTTGGTCAAGCTGAAAACCTCCAAGAAAAGGATGCCGAAGAATATGAACAGCACGAGCCAGAGCGAGAGCAGGCTAAAGATGACCGGTAAACTCGAACTGACAGTCGGAAGACTCAAGTGAGCAGAAAGGCAGGAGGGGGTGGTGGCATTTCGCGACGTACACGGCGGTCTTGAAAAGCTTGTTTAGGTTGTTCATCCGCTGCACCAGCTTGAACGCGATGCTGACAAGGAACAGCTTCTGTAGTTGGTCGATGAGGTAGCCGCTGGCCCCGACTCGCACCGAGATAGTCGTGAGCAGGCTGCCCGAGGCGACGATGACGTCGAATATGCTCCAGCCGTTGGCGCGGAAACTCCGCCAGCCGAGTCCGTAGAAGCGCACGAGGATGTCCACCACGTACATGACAGTGATGAACAGGAAAAAATCGTCTGCATGATTTTGGGAGTTCCATCAGCGAATCTGGGGAACGGCAAACCAAAAAAAAAATGCGAGCCGTACTTCGGAGATCGTCGACGACGGCGGGTGGTGAGAAGGTTTGCGTCCTGCAAAAAAAAAACATATGAGTTGAAGTTTCTTTCCCATCACGCGGACGTTGATGGGAAATTACTCACATGAGTGCAATGATGTGGACCGTAAACAGCACCGTCATCATCCGTGTCCACCAGCCATGCTTGTGGACCGCGCGATCGAAGCACCACGCTCTGAACCCCCGCCTGGGCCGAATCTTCGGCCTCTTAGATGGCCGTTGACGCCTGAGCAACTTCTGGAGATCAATCCACTCCCTCTGTGGCTGCGTCAGCAGAGCAGAGCCTGTCTTGGCGCGAAAATTCCCAATGATGATACTGATTGAGAAGGGAGGTTGTTCATTCAGCTCCATAAAAGAGCGCGCGGAGGGCAGACTCACCTGACGAACACCGTAAGAATAACAACGCCACCAAGCAAGTTGTAGATGACGAAAAAGATAGCGTTGACCTGGGACGCGTTGGTCTGCGGCTGTTGATTTCGTCCCGTGATACTCGTCACAAAGAGCATGACGTCGATCCACCCTTCAAGCGAGACGATCTCAAAGAGGATTAGCAACGACGCATGGAACGAGTCGAACGAAAACGTCGTCGACGGCGACGGGTTCGCCCACACGCGTGGCACGGGGAATGAGAATGCGGGGCCACCGTTGCTGTTTGTCACGATGCTGTTGTTGTACTCATTCACGCAGTCCGACAGGCCCGCTACATTCACATCGTTGCACAAGTCCGTCAGGCCATTGAAGATGTTAAGACCCCAGACGGCGTAGGGGATCATGTAGAGCAGGGCGAGCATGGCCGCATCAAAGATACGAGCGATGCCAGAGATAATCAGTGATTCGAACGTGGAGCGCATCTTCTCAATCAAAGTGATCAGTTTGAGAGCACGCAGCGCTTTGAGCGAGCGTGTGAATCGGCTGAGGCCGCCGACGAAAATCAAACCTGTCGCGACGTTGACGAGGATGCCGACCATGATGAAAAAGTCGAGGACGTTCCAGATACTCCGCACGTACGCGTTCGGGGTGAAGAGGAATCCGTCCGCGACAATTTTGATGATGAACTCCACCAGGAGCGTGAGACCAAACGCTAACTCGGCTACGTCGAACCAGGATCCGCGTATATGGCCATGTTGCGCATAGTAGTACCGGCGATACACGGGCGTGGCGTTGGCCTCGACGACAATCCCTCCGATGACGGCGATGAGCAAGACAAACTGGAAGATGGTATGGGCGATCGTGGAGGGTCGCTGTCCGTTGATGCGCTCCCCACCCGTGGGACGAATGAGCAGCTGGCAGAAACGCCGCACGGGGTTCTTTTGCGATAAAATCCAAAACGTCTTGTCGTACGTCGGGTGATCGCGCATGAAATCGGCCTTGATGGCCTTGCGTTCTTCCGTGGCGTCGTTGGCGTCTTCGGCCGCCACACCTTCGTGATTGATGGCAGCCAGCAATTCCCTGAATAAACAAATGAGTGCAAGGGGGATTCGAAGAAAAAAACAGGCGCGACGCACAAGTGCCGCTCCGTCTCTTCGTCAATCGGACTCTGATGTGTGGCACTGTGCCTACGTGTATGTCGTAGATCGGCAAGAGGTACGTCGTTCGATTGCGTGTCGGCGCCGATAAAGAGACGCTGAAGTATGTTGAGCGACCTGCTCGTGACATGACGCACAGGCCGCCTTCCTCCCGCCGACGTCCGGACCTATGTATGTACCGCCTGTCCCGTCAGAAAAGTCGAAGCGCTAGACAGGCCCGCCATAGGAAATTGAAGGAAAAGGGACAACTCACGCGAGTAGGCCGGCGCCCGGGAATGGAGAGGCCGTAGTCCTGCACGAGGGCTTTCTGCATGGGCAGTACGAGGTTCGAGGGGAGGCCCTCGACGACGATGGCCCGCGGGGACGGCTTGAACCACCTGTATGGATTTAAGCTGCGCATCCACGACGCCTTTGTCTGGTCTGGCCCCTGCGTTTGGAAGTAGTCATTGGCTTGCTGGCTACGCTTTGCTTCTTCCGCGACGCTAAAGTTCTCGTTGATGACGGCGATGAACATTTGCAGCACGATGACTAGGAAGGAGTATGCTTAAATATCATCCGCTCTAAAGAAGACGAAGACTCAACAGTTTGCAAAGAAGAACCAGCCTACGAAGAAGAGGATCACGATCCACGACTGGCCTAAAGGCACCTCGGCCGCACCGGTGCTGTACAACACGCTGGTCCAGTTTTCTGATGAGAAGACCTGGTACACGGCCAGGAAGGACGTGAAGATCTGGCCAAAGTTCATCGGGAGGCTGCTCTGCAAGTCGCCGCGGAGGAGCTGAGCGGCGAAGAGTGCAGAGATGTAGTTGATGAGCATGAGGAAGAGTACCATGTTGGCGAGTCCGCGCATGTTCCCGAACACGGACAAGAGTAAAGGGCGCATGCGCGGGATCTCGAGGATAACGCGGTAAAAACGCGCGAGCTGGAAGACCGTCAGCCACGGGTACGCCGGGGAGCGGTGAACGACGGGGAGCTGGATGACCGTCGAGCCGACCGCGAGCACGAGGTCGAGGTAGTTGGTGCCGTAGACAAAGAATCCGCGCCAATCGGGCAGGTGAGCGATGAAGCGGATGGCAATCTCGATGTCGAACGCGATCGTAAGCACCAATTCGCCGATGTCGAGGATTTGTCTGTGCGTCGGGCCCATGGTCACATCTCGCGTGGCTTGAAGGACAAGCGATGCAAGGGCGAGGGCTACCCAGCACCACCGGATGCTCTCGTATACTTCTCGGACGGTGTTCCGTCGTGCCGGACGGCGGCGAGGGTCATTCCCGGTAGCCCATGATGACTCATCTTGCTCGTCAACGAGCGCCTGAATGCTGTGGGCAATCTGAGGAATTGATCGGTCCAAGGATAAAGAGCGGTGATGGACTCACGGGGCAGCACTGAACGCGCTCGATCGCGTTTCGGTTCTAATGGCAGAGAAAGTGTTCGTGATGACCGCGACGAACAAATTGATAAGCCAAAAATTGAGTACGACGAGGCAAGTGATAAAAAAGAAGCAGGATATGAAAAACTCCGAGTCGATCACGGCATACATCAACGTTGACCACTGATGAGGACAGTTTAGCGACCACAACACCGCGATAAGAAGTCGCTCACCGTGTTGGCGGACGCGACGACGAACACTTGCACAGCAGCGTAGTAGATAGTATCAAAGCTCTCGAGGTTGCTCCAAGGATTGCTGGCCTCCTAACGCAACGCAAACCTTTCAGCACCGTTTCCGCTCGTGGGACGAAACACTACACAGACCTTGCAGACTTGGCCAAGTGGACAGATGTAACCCTTCACGGTGCCATTCTTTCCGTCCTGAGTGATGTACGGCACGTTGGACAGAGTAGTCGGGTCAATATGGCCCCCGCAAAAATGATTAAGTTGTGTTTCGGGTTCCCCGAGGGTTGGAGCTAGGTAGCACGAGCGGCGCAGTGAGCCATTGAACGACTGTATGCCGATGATCCTGCAGCAAGCGAACATGAGCGATCGTAAACCCCTAAAGGCCAGGGACATACGAGAACAAGGTCACGGCAAAGAGCACAAAGTACGCCACACTGGCGAGCAACGGACGCGCGATCTTGAGCGAGTGCATGATGGTCTAAACAAGGTAGCCGCGCCTTGAGCGTTTCGGACGGACTTGCGTCTACAGGCTGGTGTCACTCACTGTGGTACCAGAAGTAATGGCGAGCAGTCTCGCCGTCCTCAACACGCTCAGGGCGCGAAACAAACCAATGTGATGACTCCCATGCTCAATCCCCATCTCTGCGAGTACGAACGAGATCCAAAAGCCTATGATGGACAGACCGTCGGTGCGCGTCCAGCTATGGCGGAGGTAGGGGAGGTGGCGGCGAGTGATACCGCGAGAGAGATTGACGCTGAATTGGAAAGGGAGGATGAGCACATCCTTCTGCTCTCGCTGGTACTGCGTGTACGTGGAATTCACTGTCATGTTCGAGGACGACGAAGGCGTCTTTTCAAGGAGCGTGGTGGTGGTGTCGGTTCGTTTGCGGCCCGATGGAGCAGAGCCGACGAGGGTCGCACTAGAGGTAGTGGTTGAAGTGGTTACCACGGGAGAGGAGTGATACTTTGAAGGGCGATTCGAGAGCGCAAAGGGGCGCGCGGCATTCCCGTAGAAATCGCGAAAGCGATGCAGAAGGGAGCGTTTGCGACCGCGTTGAGCGGAGGTGGTTGGAACGGGGCGAACGATCGACGCAGCGTTGGTGGGTTGAAGTGGGTTGTCGACCGGAGGAGAAGTAAAAAAAGCGCGGATAGGGACCTCGGGATCGAGGATGAGTCCAGAGACGCACATTCGTGCGAATGCTTCGAAGCTGGAGAGTCGGAGATGTGTCAATACGCGCGAGGGAGAGAGGGGGGAAAGGGAACATTCCTAAAGAAAACGAAAAGGGCAAAGATGAGATAGTCTTCCCATGAGTGAAAGAAACCGACGACTTG
Source organism: Russula virescens (assembly GCA_003316435.1). Classification (NCBI taxonomy): domain Eukaryota; kingdom Fungi; phylum Basidiomycota; class Agaricomycetes; order Russulales; family Russulaceae; genus Russula; species Russula virescens. The sequence continues at coordinate 43,748 of QFEY01000658.1, read as the reverse complement.
AGGCGGGGTTGCGGTGGGATTAGGGAGTGCGAGAGTGCGAGATGCCTGTATGGTTAGTAAAACAGCGTAAAGGATAATCGAACAAAGGATAAGTGGTTCTGTCCACCTGTGATGGACTAGTGTCAGGAAAAACGCGCACTGCAGAGTTGGAACGAAAACGTACGGAAATATGAGGATATCGTACATGGCACGACGGATGCGACTCGTCGACCCAAATAACCCAAGCGTCCGCCCGCGCACGAGGAGAACCTTGCTCAAGTCTACAAACGGCTCGAGGGGCCTGTCCGCGTCGTTGTCGTGATCATCATCGCGCGCCGAGGGATGTCCCTGGCGATTATCTGGAGGATCATCATCATCGCCGCCACTCAGACGAATATGGTCGTCGAGGCCTGCACCAGCGAAATTGACGACGCGCCATGAGACGTGGCGGAGACTCTGGGAAATGCGCTTGAGGGCAGAGCCGGAACGATCGATAGGTGAGAGGTTTGCGCTGTAGTGCTGGGAGCGGTGGCGGCGCGCGCGCGGTGTTGCAGAGTCGGCAAGGTACTCGGAATCTGTGGGCCAATCGCTGCCCTCGTCCGTCACGTTGTGATGAGGTATGTTCGGGGTGAGGTGGGCCTCATCGTCGAGGGTGTAGGTGGACGTGGACACGCCGGATTCGCGACGGGACGAGATGAGTGACGTGGTGGAAGAGCGGGCGTGGGGGTTGTTGGCGTACACGAATGGTTCCGCGTCGTACTCCGTGGTGACGACCTGTGGACGAAACGAGTTGGAGACAGTAGGGTGACGACGGTCGACGAATGGGTCGTCGTCGTCATCGTCGAGGGCAATGATGGCAGGAGCGGACTGGGAGGAAGGACCGGCTGTGGGAATGGAATGAGATGACGACGATGGGCCATCGGACTCGTTCATGGAGTGTTGATGACTTTCGAGGCGAAGAGGGTCTTGTGCAGCGTCAACTCTGCCCCAGCTCAGTCTGCGCCTGGCGAAACTGCTGCGGCCGTCGGCGGATGGTAGGAGGGCAGGGGAACCAGGTGCGATAACAGCAGGAGTTGGAACTAGTTCTATGGCGGAGGATGAAGAGGAGTGGGTGTCGGTGTGGGCAGTGTCAACGGACATGAAGAGAGAGAAAGAGAGGAGGAGAGGGTGTCGTCGAACGGGTTAATCTCAAGACGGTAACACTTCGGCAACTCAACCTCAACCGGCGCGACACTTCTTCTCTCATAGCCAATCGTGCGTCACAGATGATACTTCTCGTCGTCGTGCTGTCATTCACATCAACGATTGCTACGACCCACAAATGTAATTGTATGCACGCCTAGATAAGCCGAACACTAGTCTCGACGGTTGCTCACCCCATAGAACAGATGCCGTAATCCCGGACCGCCTCAGTTCTGGCCATCAACCCCCCCTCGCAGAACAAATGATCTTTCATCTTCATCACTATCACGATCATCAATGTGACACGATCGCCAGTGGCGTCAGCGATGTAGATGATGGCAGAACCGCCAAGAAGGACGCGCCATCTTCACGGTCGTAGGCTGAGGAACGACAGCGGCAAAATAGGCCACCAAGTAGCGCAGTACAACCATAAGGAAAGTGAAGATAACCGCCTAGCACAGCTGCGGCCAAAAATGGCATGACCACCGACAGTAAGCACCACGCGCCCATAGAAACTCCAGAACAGAGACGGTCCCGGTGACTTGATAGGATGCGATGTGGGGCATGAATAACTAGCCAGGGCGGTCAAATATCCAAGGTCGGACTCGGGCGATCTAGTGTGCGTAGCTGGCACTAATTCTAGATCCAGAGATCCCTACTCTGCACATAGCCAACCAAATCTCCGCCAGCTATCGAGCAGCAGGATCATTAGTGGGGCCCACGTACCGAGTCGTGGCTTCGGTCCAATATCTCCCACCTCTTATATCTATGAACCGACAACTTTAGGCACTTATCGCAAACAATGCTCCACCTCGGCCCTCAGATGACCTCAACCGTCACGGGCCTCAAGGCACTTTCGAGACTTCAGCTTGCTCATGCATTGGCGAGCCGGCGAGCCTGAGAAGAAAATCCGCCGTCGCTGCCGTCACCTTCCAATCCTGGATCCTGGATCAGTTCCGTAGCTATCCGAGTATCAGGCATATGAACGCATGTGATATTAGGGGTGCTTAATGTTGATAGTCGTGCTATTAGTGGTGGTGGTGGCGGCGGCGGCGGGTTGGAGGGCGTGCCAGTTTGCGGTAAGTATCAGATCCTATTTGGTCTTCCATCCCAATAACACGTCGTAAACGGCCTTGTGTGCACGTCCACATCCTTTTGAATCTGTCCACACCCTGGAAAGGTGAGTCGTTATGCCTACCATTACTACCGCACTTGTGCCGTACAATATTACTACAGTACAGAATACAATACAGTACCATACCACCGTCGTCCTGATACTACGGTAACGACCCAAGAGGACTTTCGAACCCTTTACCACCGCGGAAAAGAATGAAAGACGAGCAACGGGGGTCATCATACTGGATTCAAAGCCGAGCAAAAACTATGATACACAGGGAGAAAACAAGATAATGAAAAACGAGACGTCCATCGACCAGCAGGATACGACGACGGCAAGAAGGACAAAGGGGTCTGTTATGTACACATGTGTAAAATCGTAAAAAGAGCGAGCCAAAAAAACAACAAAGACAGACAGACAAACAGACAGAAAAATGAGTCCGGCACATAGCGACACACGACAACACAAAGCATATTCCCATACGATCGATGATCAGAGGCTAGGCCTGTCAGAAAATTTGCAATTCGGTCGACAAGCGAGCGACGAAAAAGGTCGTTGAATCGAGTCCGAGTCCAATGGGAAAGGCGAGGCGAGGTGAGGTGAGCACGACACGCTAACTGTGGCTCGCGGCTTAATGGTGGCAGTGGCAGTAGCGGCGGTGGCGGTGTGGCAGTTGATGGCGACGCTTGACGGCAGTACGAAGGACAGTGAAGATGCGCCAGTGCCGCGCAACCCGCAACATCGAACCAGAAGGTTTTGCGCAAGTTGTCTTGTGAAATAAGAAATCATATCCGTCAACCAGAGACAACAATGTAGAAAAAAAAACACGCACCTTTTGTCGCAACGACGATCCCTGTCCGCACATACCATACCAATTTCATTCCAGTCAATAAATCCACGACGAAAAATAATCCCTCGCGAACAGAGAAACGACAACAACGACGGATCCAAAAACACAATTCAGATATAGTAAAATATCCGGGCGGCCAAAAGTAAACTCAAGGGTCGAGTTTCTCCCCGCGCGCGAGTACGCGCACGACCTTACTGGGCTGCGCGATGACGTCCATCATCGCCTTGACAGCAGGTGGGCGCTCGACCATCCCGCCGCCGCTTCCTTTCGCGGGGTGATGGTGGTCCCCGCGGCCGCGATGGTAGTGGTGGGCAGGTCGGCGCTCTTCGGGAGACACGCGGCCGTCCGGTCCAGTTGACGGGGCTACCTCGAGAACGGCAAGGCGTGCGCGGCGCGCCCAGTATGCGACGAGGTTGCCCATCGCGCGTGGCTCGTGCCTGAGCTGTTGCGGGTGGGGTGGAATAGGGAGTGGAACGGGCCACTTTGATGCTGGTTCAGGTTGCTGTGGCGCATCCGCCGCAGGCGACTGCTGCTGCTGCTGCTGTTGTTGTTGTTGCTGTTGTTGCTGTTGTTGTGGCGGTGGTGGTGATGGGCCAAGTGTCGCGAGGACAACACGGGGATGGGCTGCGTCAGCGTGCTCTGTCTCCCACTGCGCGCAGCATATCGTGCGGCGAACCCATTCGGGTGACGGAGAGGACGTCGAAGACGACGTGGGTGCGTTGGGTGTGCTCGGGGTCGTGCCGGGGTCCTCGTCAAAGGCGATCTTGTCCCAGAGGACGAACGCTGCGTCGTTCTGCACTCGTACGCGGGGGTTCGTGCCCACCCATGACTCGAGGACACGCGAGGCCGTACGAGCACGCTGGGCGATGGGCGTCGAACCCTTCTTGAGTAGGTCGAGTGTGTTTAGCGCTGGAGGTCAAGGGTCAGCGCTATCAATCAATCGCAGACCACACGCGGCTGGCGGGCTGGCACACTGGGAAAAACCCCGAGTTCCGTTCGGGGGTTGAGCAAGAGTGTGCCATCACCATTACCTGCCAGTTCAGCCCGCACCGGCCTATCAGGTGGTACTGCATTAGAGGCGCCGCGGCCGCGCCGGCGCCAAATGAGACCCTGCCCTGCATTAAGGCCCGCGGGCAAAAATGGCAGGGGGTTTGAACGAGGGGAGGGGAGGAATAAAAAAACGTACCTTCGAGTGGGACGATGATAATTTCCTCCTGGCCATCCCTACACCACTTTTTGACCTGGCCAAGCGCATTGACAAGAACGCTCGCATCAACGACGATGACGTCTGCCTCCTTGATGCCCGTCTTCCTTGCGTCGTCGCCCCCACGCTTCCTTGCTGGGGCCGAACGTTCCTTCTGTTGGTACTGGTGTTGATGGGGATGTGTAGCGGTAGTGGTGATCCTGATACCACCAATGGGAAGCTGGCCTCGTTTAGAATCATTCGATGGTTGATGATGGTGTGGGCGCTGGCGATCACGCCAGTTGCTGCTGTTATTGCTATTGTGGTTGCGAGGGGCAGCTACGGACTTTTCGAGTTGCTCGACTTGATGTGAGAGGAAAGCAGCGCCGAGGGCGCGGGACATCTCCTGCTTGTTTTGCGGGCCCGCCTGGGGTTGTGGGGGTAGAGAAGTGGGAGTAAGGTCGAGGGATGGAGTGGGATGGGACGGGGGACTCACGGTAGCATCGGGCATGGTGGAGTTGAGTTGAGTGGGTGGTTGGGGAGTGAAGCTAGTTCTAGGTCGGGTCAGTGACCGGTTGGATACATAACTGCGGTCTCGCCCCTTCCGCCGTTCGCTCGGGTCCCACCGCCACATTCAGTTACACACCACTCCTCTCTCTATCCGTAGTCCCTATCCTTAGCCAATCTCCCGCTCCAACCGCCACAGCCACTACCATACCATGCTGGACTGTATTGTACTCTCTGGACTCTAGATGTCTCGACTTGTCGTCGACCATGACTCGGTCAAATGCGAACAGTGCTCTTGAAGTTGACTCGCTTTAATCTCTTGACTCGCCTTAATCGACACATACTATCGCCCCAGCCGCGCCACTCCCGCGGACAAAACAAGCCAACGTTTGGCCTTGGCCCTCTTGCCCCGCCTCATATCCGCGCCTATCAGATGGCCCAGCACACGATGTGCCCACAATGGGTGCCCAAGGCGGTCCGCGACCCGCCACTCATCGGCAGCTGCCGTTACCCATCCAAAATCGTCAAAAGGCCTGCAATGTCGGCGACTCGGCGCTCCCACTTTTCTCACACCGGTTGGCACGAAAAGGCACCGGCGTGTAAAAAAACGACGCATCAGGACTACCGTCAGTTGCGACAATTTCACCCTCTCCGAGAGCTTGGTCATGTTCGCGGTGACCGGCGGGCAGCAGCTTGCCTGACCTACCCAACGAAGAGTACTTGACCAGTGCTGTGCTGTACTGCGAGATGGTCGTCGCGATCTGCTGTGGCCTCCGTGCTGTTGCCGCACCGTGTCCTTGTTACACGAACTCACACGCGTCAATGGTGCGCTCTCCTGAGGTTGTCGACCAGCACTTTGTAATGTTGGTGGACCGTACCTGATACGCGCGTCGGGCACCACCAGAAGGTCCAGAACTCTTTCTGCGGACATGTCATACCTTCCTATATCACAGAATGCACGAATGAGTTTACAAATGACCCTCGAACCCCAAGGTGCACTCTCTCCAGCGCTCATGCCCATTCCAGATTAATGCGATCTAAGTATCCGACTTTTATCAGCCAGACTCGGATCCATCCTTGGTTGTCAGTAACGTTAGTCGACATGACGGTTACCCGTGTAAGTACAAGGTGACGATGTCATGCGGTGGCTGCACTTTTCACTCTAGGACGTATAAGGGGTCTTCGAGCACCGGCGGAGGGCCTAGGCGATCTTCATTGCTGTGGAAGCGTAATACTTTGGCCAACTACGCTACTTAACATAGCTCAGGTGATTCCGCTGAGCCATGGGGGACTGCCATTTTTGGCTACATTACCTATGACGTCACAAGTCGAAAGTGCTCGGTGTACTTGTTCGTTGATCATAGGGTCGGTCTTGACGAAATACGTGTGCTCGTCGCTATATCATTTTGAGTAGATACAGTAGACTGAATAAAGGATGCTTTACTATTAATTGCTTTGTCAACATATGTCGACCTCGGCTAATCAGTGGTGCCTCGAGTCCGGGAGAGCCTCGATACAATGCTGGCCAGCACGCCCTCAACTAGTTTAGCCCACATCGAGATCGAAGAACTGCGTTCTCTTTTCTATATATTGTATGGCCCGGTAGCGATCGTTTGGTTCAAGCCCGTTGTTCATGAAGCTGAATGCGAGCAAGGTCCGCGGGTCAAGGACAGCATTGCTCTCCTTAATGGGCTTGGGAACACGGCGAGCGGCTTAGTTAGTAGCTAGCTCCTAATGGAACGTGGGCGATGATGGTAGCCAATTCAAAACTGCCTCGTCTACATTCGTCCGCGAGTACGAGAACCGCACGTACAACACCCTAGATAACAGAGATAAGCGTGAAGGGCAACCCCCGCCTGGCATCATATCCGTCCCATAATATTCTGGGACGACCATGATTGAATTCGTCGCGGCTATCTTTGTATGCACAGGTCCTAACTTAAGTGGGGTTTTGGTTTGTTCGTTCATCGTACTGCAATTAGAGACCATGACTTCAAGGTTCTACTAGAACGTGTCTTACTTTATGACTTCAGTTTCCCGCCAGGGAGTTGGACATCCTCACGAGGGTTCATCCCCATGATCGTAATTAGGAATGCCATGGAGGAGCAGCCGCAACGCCCAGCGCTCTCATGTAGGACATACTAATACGTAGCCATGATTCAGCACGAGAAGGTTAAACCTTATGCGAACCAATCACGCAAGACGAGGTGACGGCGTCGAGATACAAGCTGGTATCTGATTACTCGGAAAACGTACCCAGGCGTGAAAGTGCCGAGAGACTGAGCGATGATGAGGCGAATATTAATATTGGATAGTGTGAGGTCGAAGCAGAGATACATGGTTGCGACGAAGGAAAACAAGGTGAGAATAAAATGATTGTTATTTCCCTTGCGGTGGGCGAGATTGGAGCTTTGACTGGATGACGTTGACCAGATAAGACATGTTGTCCTGCTTCTTCTGGATCGTCTCCTGTAGCGTGTCCAGATTCGTCTTGATGAACTCGATCTTTTCTTCGTAGTGTTTCACCGCCTGGGCCCGCGTCTGTCGCGCACGTTGTGCATCAAGTAGATACCAACTCAGTAGGAGACGCACCTTTTGAACGTAGTATCCCGTCCCGACATCGACGAGCACATTCTCCACATCCCGTAGCCTTCCCGGGACATAGAGAGAGCTCGTGAGTGGCACTAAAATAGTTTTATCTCAATGGGTGCGTTAGCCGGGTCCGCAGGGGAGACATATGAACGAATGAGCACCTTTGTTCTCTGGTTTTACCTCTTTTGCGCTCTCGATGCACGACCGGAACTTTGCCTGGGCCTGCTTGAGTTGTGCAAAAGAATTGGTCAAGTGCGAGAGCTCCTGGCGAAACCGAAAAATGCGTGTTTAGAGTGATAACAGCGAGGCTCCGAGGCCCGAGCAATGCACACACCTCTTCGAGCTGCCTTTTCACTTCAGCCAACTGAGGAAGCTCAAGATCAGAGACGTTGATCTGTTGAGGAGCGGCGGCCATTGTCGAGCTTTGCGCAGACATCACTGCCGTTACGTTGCCTTGTCACCATCTACGCGCGCGCGTATCGCCTCCGATTATTTGAATTTTCCCCGTTCGGGCATCTCGACCAACCTTTCACTCTACTCAACGACGATGGCAACGAGTCAAGTTCAACTCTCGAAACCACCACAGGACATCGGTAGGACCCCCGTCTAGCCCTCAAACTTCTGCGACTTGGTTAATTTTGCATGTGCAGTCGCCATATTCCATGCGTGCTTCCACCCAACGAGGGGAAACGTCCTCGATTGGTCACTCAAAGCAACCGACGGTATTCCATCTCAGCTCATCCCACGTCAGACATCGTCTCTAAGCTCACGCACCACTGTACAGACGTACAGCTCGATGGCGTAGAATTCAGCGCATTGCCAAGCGGTCTGCACCTTGTAGAGCGGGACGTCGTGTGCGTGCGCCACAACCACCCTTCTGTAAAGCTTGACAGCCCGTCGCTCACACCCCCTTTATCCACACCTGCCAAACAGCTACTTTACCACCAAGGACTCCCAGCGCGGCGTCTGCGTCTTTTACCGGCGCCAGACGTCCGAACAGGGCCAACGCGGCTTCCGCCTATCCTCCCTCGGCATCCTCCTTGCGTGTTCCGTGCGCCCGCGCCCCTGGCGACACCTTGCCGCGCTCAAGGCACTCACACAAAAGATATACGGTTCACTTGGGCAGGACGATGTGCGCGAGCTGCGGGAGGACGACTGGGCGCCTGCGCAGCAGTTCTTCGAAGAGCGTCGTGTGCGCAATGCGGATTTGGGCGGTGCTGGTGATTGGCACCGGTGGAGCGAGGAACTCGATGATAGGGGCAATGGGGTAAGTTTCCCTTCTCCCTTCTCGTCCCCGAATTTCAGGATGAAGACTCACGATGATTAATATGTCCAGCGACTCGACGTGCTGGACATGTCGATGCATACGAACCCTACGCTCCACCTGCCGCACGTCCTGCGTGTCCTTGGACCTTCGTCGCTCACGCTATACAAGCACGTGCTCGGCCGAAGGCGCATACTCATATACACGCAACCGCCTGTGGAGCCCGCCTGCATGCTCTGCCAGGTAGCCGCCGACATGTGCTTCGAGGATCAGACTTTGCTCGAGTCCCCTGAAGGTACTACTACGGTCCCGCCCGCGCGCTTAAAAGGAAAACAGGAAGAGAGCATCAATGTGCTCGGCATTGTCACCTTGCATGACATCGGGCGCCTCGAACGCGAGTCGGAAACCGGGCGCGGCTGGGTAGCATGTGTGTTTTACTTGACAGAGCTATCCACTTTTGGTTGTTTTTTCTCATATTCTCCTCTCCAAAGGTACTACGGATGCTGTGTTCTTAGAGAAGCCGCAGTATTACGACCTCATCATCGACATGACGACTTTCTCGGCTGAGCGTGCATCCCGCCCGACTTTTCAGCTCTCAGTAAAAGAGTCCAATGGCCGCTCGCGAAGGCCGTCCTATCGCCTTTCCATGGTCAATTTCACATGGAGCGATGTCAAACTGGTGCGTTGTCCAGCCCCAACCACCACCTGAGGTATTAAAACGACTTACATTCATCCGCAGTGGAACGAACTCGACCGCATCCTCCAGCTCGACGCAGACATCAACGGCTCCGCCCGCGTCACACCCTCGCTCTGGACGGACGTCTGGCGCCTATACGAAGATGTCTGTCTTGCCTGCGCGGGACTCTGGACCGGGCGCACGTGGCGCAACCGCCATGGCGGAGAGGAGGCCGAAGCCGATGAGCAGGAACTAACAGATGGCGCTGTGCGGGTACGCGCGCATGGAGAGGGCATCGAAGGTCGTCCGATGATGACAATAGGACGCTCATCACGGTCACGGTCGTACCGCCGCGCAAGTAAGCGGTACTTCCCCTCGCCATGGGCCACTACTTCACCCACCCAAGACACCACCGCACCGAGGGACGCATACAAGGATGACCCGGACGAGGACATTGATGAAGGCGAAGATAGAGACGGAGAGGACGAGAATGACGCGGTGTTAGTGCGCAACCGGCAATGTCGGACAACGCTCGCGCTACTGCAGACCTTCCATGCCCAAACGCGCTTCTGGCTCGAGCGCCTTGCCCCGTTGCTCCCGCCACCGCCCCAACCAACAGATACAGATGCAGTCGCAGCTTCAGAGACAGCGGCGGAGGTACAGCTGTCGCCGCGGGATGTGCTCGAGCTCGAGCTCAGCCCGTTGAGTAGCCTCGATGCGCGTTTCATGGAGTGGCTCACGGAGGAGTACGGGTTCGGTGCGACGCGCGTGTCTGTCAGGCGCGGGTGGCGTGACCTCCTCGGACTGGTGCTTGCTATCGGCGGAGGCGGCCCTCCCTCATCTTCATAATTCTTTGTATTGTGACTTTCACGACGAACTTTGCGATTCATTCATTTTTGTTTTGAGGGCGTTACCGTATCTAGAGCTAGAGTTTGCATATTCGTATATATATCCTGATTACAGTATTCGCTCGAGAACTGCTAAGATGACTATTATATTAGGAAGTCTCCTTCCGCCAACTTGAAGTCGACACCCATACGCATGGACAGGCTGTGCGACGATCTGGAAATTGCATGTTAATCCTTTGTCGTGGGACCCTAATTAGAGTCGACGCAGGGTGGGATGGACGATGATAGGGCAGGTTGGGACATGTATACGTGACAAATACTAGCGTTGATCGGATGGGAGGCAGGCGCTAGGTCTGGGCGTGGGTCACATACGAGTCTGGACACAACTTCCTCTTAAGGCACATTTTGCGGTGGACAGGGATAAATTGTGTTTAAAGAAATAGTATTGTGCCGATGCAAATAAAATGGGCTATAAAGTGTACAAAGAGTGGGAAAGTTTAGAAAGAAAAAAGTGTTCTCGTCATAAAGGACCACGCTGTGTAACCCAGTCGGGAAAGTCGATCACCGCCTGTCAAGATCTACAACTTCAACGGGGAACGAAGCATCGACGTCCGAGCAGCCAATGGCCAACAAGCCACCCTAATGACGTACAATGTCAGAAATGGTCAAAAAAGCGTAGTTGGACAAACACCCACAAAGTAATTGTTCTCGCAGCACATCTGCTTGGCTTTGCACTGGTCGCCAGTGCCTTCCGGGGAACAATCCTTGCCAATGAATTTATTCTTATTCTTGAGTGTGCTGGTGATATCGTCGTCGTCGTCGTCTCCCATCAGATTCAATCCGGCGAGAATGCCCTGGAACTGAGAGTCCTTATTGTCCGACCGGTTGACCTGGTTGCAACACATCTGGGTGCCGACGTTGCAGTTATTGGAGTTCTGAGGACGATTGTTGTACTTTCCGAGAGGGGACTTTGGGCGTGGGCCTGGGAATGGGGGCCCGGCCCGCGGATAGTACTTCTGCTTGGCCTCCTTCTCTTCCGGATGTTTCTCCTTAGAATACTTGTCCTCGGGGTACCTCTCCTTCTCCTCAGGGTACTTCTTCGCCTCGGGGTACTTCTTCTCCTTAGGACGCGGCTCCTCAGCATAGGGTTTCGCATAGGGCTTGTCCGCAGTATACTTGGGGGAAGAGTAGGATGAGCCAGGGTACGATGGCGCCTTGGAACCATCATCGTAGTCTTTGGGCGGAGCCATGGGAGTCGCCGCCGCGGAGATGACCAGACCAGCGACGATGAAGACGAGCAGAGAAGGGAAACGCGAAAACATGGCAGAAAGCAAGACTAGCAATGAGGAAGTCGAGAGAGACCGTTGGGGAACCGCGAGGGAAGTAACGGAACAACCTGATATTTTGTGGGCGTCGAGACAGCACTCTTTATAGCACAGGTCGGGATGCATCGGTCAGCTGCGGGTACGTAAAAAATGCCGGTCATGTATTCCTATAGCTTGAATCGGTATCGCGCGACATGGAGTGGATTTGCGGTAAGCAGACGCATGTATTCCAGAGAAGGGCCAAGGCGCGTGCAAAGCCCGCCCTTGTTGGAGGACCTTCGAGGGAGTACTGGTAATTTCAGGGTTATAGCTGAGCACATCTTGGTTTGTATTACCCTAGTTCAGAGGTCCCAAAGCCCACATACACTGTCCCCGAGTTCGAGCCCACGTCTAAAATCCATGTTGTAGAAGCGGCAAACCAGTCCAGATTGTGACCTCATGCATTCCACGATTCGACGTCATCGACGTGCCAAGTGTTCCTCCAGGATATCACTTCCGAACGATCACAGCTTCCTTCGTCCCTCTCACATACTATTGGCACGAAGGAAGTATCGGCAATCTTGGGACAGATACGGTGGGGTTTGAGGCACACATGCGAGGAAGACCGCCCCGCTATATGCGGGACGAAGACACAGCGTGACTAGTACTAAAGGCGAGGGAGGGAGGATCGTCACAGCGACCGTGCGCGTCCATGCACGACAGGACGACAGAAGCGCGTGACGAGACAGCCCGAGGTCACGACAATTCTATTACGTCATTGACACTTTCCTATCACTGCACCGGAAACCGAACACGGATCGTCTGTTCCCGTTCCCTTAGTATGCAAAGTGAGGCATCATGCGTCCTTGTATTTTACCCTTAAGGGCCTCAACACTAGGCCCTAACCAGTTGCAAACTCTCATCAATCGTCAGAAAGCAATCTAAAAACCTTGCATCGTTTAGGGTAACTATAGGGTATCATCGAGAAGAATATAAACTACGCCTCTCAGCTCCCTCAGACCTCCGCACTATTTCACCCTCAACACTTGAACGACCCTGAATTGTTCAGAGCACATTGACTGGGCTGCACCCAACATTGACGAGGCCCTCTGAACATGGCAAAGTTAGCGTTCACGGGTATCAACAGCAGAACACAAGCCGTGAACACAAACCTTGATCGACGCCTTTGCAGCAAACCGGGGTCGAGGTGCTGTGCGGCATATCAGCACCCTGCGTGGCACAAGGAGGAGACGATTGCTCACCATTTAGTCTCGCCGATGACGTTAACGCAGCCCAACGCGGCCGCTATCGGCACACCCACGGTGAGGTCGAGGAGCGCTTTGGGGAGGGACTTCACTGTATCGGATTTGGCGTCGGCGAATTGGTTGCAGCATTGTATAGACCCCGTGTTGCACTCGGCGCTCGGAGCGGCATAACAGCCACTGGGGCCGCACCGGGGGGTGATGGAGGCGGCGACGTTACTCGCTGCAGCGAAAGCAATGACCAAAGAAACGAAGGACTTGTAGAACATCATGGCGATGAGTGGATGAGGGCTGTGTGTGGTAGTAGAGATAGCTGCCTTGGGAGTTTGGAGCTGGAGAATAACGGAGAAATGAGCTGCCCTTTATACGATTTCTACTTTGCATGCTTGGCCAATAATAATGAGGATCCTTACGAAGGCGGTCCTACTACGAATGGTGACATCGTGCTTGGTGCAAGTTGAGGTCAGGGAATTTACCACATAGGGACTCGATACGGCACCAAGGCCATCTGTATCACCGGTACAATTTTCTGGAAATGCTTTGGCACGATTGGTTCGTAAGAAGTCCCAGTACATTGATCCGTGGCTCGGTCTATAGATGAATGCATCTGTCAGAAAACGATTCCCTTGGAAGTACGACGTCTAGTGACCATGCGCGATTTTGACGTCTCCTAGACGCACGCGGTATTCCGATGGTATCTGCGTAATTCTCTCACCTCAGCAGCTGAAAACGCTAACGATGCTGTGTTTCAGTGCGTGACAGCGGACCCGGAAGAGGCTGTCCAGTGCTTACGAGCCGAATAGCACACACAATCGTTTCCACTGGCCGTAGAACTCCGCCAATAGGGTCGAAGAAACGAATGACAATGAACTGTAAGTCGCAATGCGTGTACGCTTTGCCGCCTTAATTATTACCCTGGTATGTCAGTGAAAAGTTTTGCCACGCGTCTACAACAAACCCCGAAAGTAGACATTGCTGTCACCCAGTATGCGAGGCTTCTAACCTGTCTGTTATGAGCCCTGAGTCGACAGAAGTATCAATCAACGGACTCCATTCCCAAGGGAGAAAAGCTGGGGATTCGTATTTGTAAACGCGAGCTGAGTAATGCTCTTCGAATGAGCGCGTGAGTGATAGACGCTGGATATGATGCCCCATTCACGCTAAATTTCATGGTCGGCCGACCGTGCTAAGAGCGATTTTGTCTTCCCTTCGAGTTCCAGGATTTACAGTGTGTAGGGAAGGTGACTGAGTGTAACAGGTTCCGGGCTCCGCAGAAGGGCCGAAGCGTTGCATGAGACGCGCCGCGAAGCGTCTGGATGTCGGTGAGGCCCGGACGCCGAGACTGAATCGTGTCCATTTCGGGAAGAATTCAAAAGAGCGCACTTGCGCCGCATTTTACAACATCATAGAACGCTGATCGTTTTTCTTCCATATGTTTTGGTGACTTTTCTGCATGGAGCAGTGCGGCGTGTGCATTGCGAAAGTCTTTGGGCCCGGTCTGTGTTAGTAAATACCGTCGGCTATTGGCAGAACCGACACCGTTCCAAGCCGCAAGTCAAGTCATCATACAGAAAAGGCGCCGTAATCGGTCAATTAAATTCAGGTGACTGGGCGGTGCAGTGGTCGGACTTGTTGACAACAAGAGGCGAGAGACGCACGTAGGCCCGACGCGGAAAGTAAGACCAATAGGTTGTCGTAGTATGGTAGGCAGGGTTTTTCTGTGGCTCACAGTTTCCGTGGACGGGTAGTCTATGCCGGGACAAACGAAAGGGTGTTTCCACAAAGGCAAAAAAGTGCAGCTACAGTGCAGGGATACAAGCTTCTTGCGCCGCGGGTGCGGCGTTTGGTGACCGGACAACCAAAGACAGGAAGCAGAAACCGAGAGTGACACTTTTGGCTTTCTCAGAACTTCAGAAGATAATTTCCAGTGGTAGATGGAATGGTGTTGAGCAGCACATGAAGCAGAGTACGTTCAGGTCGGAATGCTCCAGGAAGTGCACACGCACGTGACGTGTCTGACTGCAAGCGGACTCCGACAATTATGTCGTTCTCGCTCGCAATCGAATCGAAGGAGTTGGCAGTGAATATGTCTCGTCTCAATTCTCAATGGAAGCATGTTTAGTCTGTGAACCAGACACTCTCCGCGGGTCAAAGTAGGCGAAGCGTTACAGCCCACGCTTGAAACTGTCTGGAGCTGGCATGACTATGGACGCCCGGATATTGTCAACCAGAACCGCTCGCGTCTGCTACTCAGCATCCTTCACAAGTATCACCGCTTCGGTATCTCTTGTTCGAGCTCACCCTTCTCCTCACATCCACTGCGACGCGTCTGAGGGATGTCATATACTGTAGGATGATCAGGCATTTCATTTCGTGCGAAGGATGCCGCCGCACCTCCATTGGCGCCTTCCATATCTCTGTACCGTATATCTTCACACATTCTGACACCTTCCCTTCCCCACGTCTAACTCATGCACGTGCCCCGCGAATCCTACGTCATTATTATAACCTCTGCTTCTTTGCACGGGCGTGAACATATTGAACATGATTAGAATCTTCAATCTAGACGGTCACGCCAGCGAGTTTTCCTCCCGCAGCACGTTCCACGCCCTTTAACAGCGCAGCTAGCCTCCTCTGCGCTTCCTCACGATGAGCCCCCGCTCTGCGCCCGCCGCCTTCCTCGTCGCTGGCATCACCATCTCCAGTACCATCACCGACAGCACTACCCCCGGGACCACCGCCACCGCTCGCGCGCTCAGCCATGAATTCGGCAACGAAGCGTGCGACGGCTGCTTCGCCAATCTCGGCCACTGCACGCGGGCCCCATCTCCACTCCCAAGCCACGTCGCTGTCATCACCGCCGCCACCTTGCTGAGACGCACCGCCACCGCGGCCACGGCCACGCTTTTGTGAGGCGCCGCCTGCCCCACCACTGCCTGCGCCAATACGCGTGCGGTCGAGGTAGCCTTGACGCTGGAGCTGGAGGAGGTATGCGTCGAGCGCCAATGTGCGCTGCGGTGTGTGCGCGGGGATGGCGAGCTGTGTTGGAGGGCGGAGGCGAAGACGACGGAGAAGCATCCGTAGGTCCACTGTATGACAACATCAGACTTTCCCGTAGGAGTAGGAGAGGAGAAAGGGGAGGAAGGAGTGGTAGAGGCAAGTTAGAGAAAGAGAGATCGGGGACACACTTTCGCTGATAACTTTGCCGCTCACGAGGATGAGCGCGAGGACGACGTGTAGTATACCGAGCGCGGAGAGCTGATCTGCGTTATTCCACGCAATGAGAGACCCGTAACTACGCATGCCAGGCTCGGTGCCGTCGACGTCATCTGGGGCTTCTGCAGCCTCCACTTCGAGAATGCGTTTGTTTGTCATTGCTGCGCGTTCAATCAGCGCAGGATCCAGCGTCGAGCGAAGGATGTACGTCTTGGAACCCTGCGAGACGGCTGGATGGCGAATGCGGATATAATAAGATAAATGAGGAAGCGCAAGCGAAAGAAAAACCGCACCTTTCTTCTTGAGTCCAGTGACAGCCTGCCTATCTCCGGCACCTTCATCACCGTTCTGTGTTCCAGCCTTCTCCTGCTGAGTTCTGTCTCTGCCCGTGGTGCCACTATCAGCAGTAGCAGTATCGTGCGTGGCGGCGCGGGTCGGAAGCTCGACTAATTCCATGCCAAACGTCGCGCGGAGGATTTTCTGCGCCTCATCAAACACGGCTTTGAACGTGCCGCGCTGCGAGCCCAGCACTTTTTTTGAAATGTCGTCGCGCCGGAGTGGCATCCGCCGCTGCTCCTGGAAGAGCGCAAGACGCACCAGATCGGTCGCGCGTTTCTTCAGATCCTGCTCGTGTGCGTTAGAGTGAGGACCCCCAAAGTGGCCAGAGGTAGTGTGTCATTATCGTGGTCACACGTACAGTGCCATCGCCGGTGCCTTCCAGATCAGGTTCATCATCATCATCATAGTTTGGGGCTATAACTTCATCTTCGTCATCCTCTTCCTCGACACGCCGCTGCGTGCGACCGTATCGTTGTGGCTGGGTCTGCGCAGGCTGCCGCTGTGAGCGTGAAGGACCTGCACGTGGCATGGTGTACAGAAATATCGAGGAGGTCGCTGTGGCCGTGCCAGACGCGGTCAATAATTACGTGACGCGTGTGACGCGACGCGTTCTGTCACACGTGCACGTCTATCATGACCACGATGAACGATTTCTACACGAGGCCTCCATAAGGCCAATCAACGGCTATCGCCTCATTACCGACTCGTCTGGAATGGCCTATGCCCCACCTGCCATACCTTCCATTGAGTCCACCGAACGGATTAGCCAAACCTCAGGTGAAATGAGTCATGTGCCCCAACGCTGGAGGTACGTTCCCGCTCTTGTTATATCCTATAAGATTCAAAATAAACATCACCCATTTGAAACAGACCCTATGGCTCCCCAATCCATATCCTCGACAACGATTCGCTTCTCAACATCTTCTATTTCTATCGACCAATTATCCTAGAAGAGGACGAGGATGACGACGACCGTATCTTAGAGGGCGGGGAATGGGCCCGCGAACGTTGGTGGTACAAGCTCTCCCACATTTGCAAAAGATGGAGATACCTTATACTTGGCTCTGCGTCTTACCTGGGTCTTTGCCTCGTCTGTACATACGGCACGCCGGTAGCAGACATGCTGGCCCATTCACCGCCCCTCCCGCTTATTGTCGACCACGTTGGCGACGACCACGACATCACCACCGAAGAGGAAGAGGGAATAATTCTTGCGCTTCAACACCGTGATCGTGTGCGCCGCATCCGCTTCCAGATGCCTGTCCCAAATTTGACGAGGGTCATCACTGCTATAGACGAGGAATTTCCTATTCTTGATTACCTGTATCTCGCAGCTCCGAAAAACGACAATGCAAGCTTGATACTTCCCAGCACATTTCAAGCACCGCATCTACGACACCTCATATTGGACAATGTTGTCTGTCCCATAGGCTCTCCTTTACTTACGCCTACCATAGGCCTCGTCGCACTCTCGCTTCTGAAAATTCACCCATCCGCCTACTTCTCCCCAAATGTCTTGCTCCAACGCCTTACGCTGATGCCTCAGCTTCAGACTCTTGGGATTGACTTTCACTCCCCTCTTAGCAACCGTGACGTTCAGAGGCAACTGTTGGACACGCCAATCACAACACACATCGTCCTTCCAAACCTTCGTTGGTTTGGGTTCAAAGGTCTCAGCGCATATTTAGAAGCAATTCTTCCGTGGATGACCACCCCCATGCTTGAGAAGCTCCAAGTCTTGTTCTTTAACCAGCTCGCTTATCCCATTCCGCACCTCCTGCAATTTATCCGTACAACAGAGAACCTCATTTTCAACAGTGTCGGGGTTACGTTTGATGACGAGACCGTTTTCATACGGGCGTATCCTTACGAAGGTGCCAAGATGTATGTTTTCTACATGGAAGTGGGCTGTAGTCCCGTCGACTGGCAGGTAGCTTCCGCAGCCCAGATTCTCAACGCGCTCGGAACAGCATTCTCTGCGGTGGGTCACCTTACCCTCGAGTATGAAAGGCATTTTATATCCTCGGAATGGAATCACGAAGCCTCCCGCGCACAATGGCGCGAACTTTTTAGGCCGTTCGGCAATGTTACGGCCCTTCATCTAGGCGTCGGCGACGACTTCGTCAGGCAGCTCTCTGGTTCTCTGCAGGTAGAAGATGGCGAATCACCATTGGAGCTGTTACCCGAGCTGAAGGAGCTCTCGTATTGTGTCTTCGATGACGATGACGACGCATTCACTGCATTCGTCGATGCCCGCCAGAAACAAGGCTACCCCGTAACCCTCGTCCGTCAGGTCATGACTCGCCCTACGGAGTCACCGTTATCTTCGATTTCCGAGTCCCCGTGAGAAGATTTCAGCTACTTGGAACGTTGACCCGGCCTCCCATCTGCGATTTACCGGACCATTTTATCCATCGCCGCCCAGATTACTGCGGATACCCCTGCAATCTTCTTACCCAAATACTCACTATTTTCGTGATCGTTAACGAGATGTGATGCCAGACACGCATCGTGTGAGTGGACCTCATGAATGCATATGAGATTGTATTGTTGCGTCCTTCGTATCTTCTCTCTCCCTTTCTCGACTCGTTGCAGTCACGATCCGGATTAATGCAGAGAGGGACACTCAGATATATGTCACTGTCCTCGTACATCTTTGCAAAGAAGACAAAAACAGCCCGGTTCCGAGATGTTTTTCGACGGTTCACACAAAATAAGATTGCCAAGGATGTTTCCGAGCAGTACGCCCCTTCCCCGAAGTCTCGAGAGCTGACGTACCATATATTCGGAATCCGTATTTCAGGTCAAGACCAAGCCAATGAGCACGATTAGTACAATCACGATTACTTCTCGTCTTCATGGAGGATGTGCCAAACACGGATGGCCTGAGAGAGGGATACCACGATGGTTTCTGACGGAATTTGTTCGCAAAGAAGTAAGGGTCTAGCCACCACCTCGAACATTCGAAAATATCATGTGGTTTCCAGTTGATCGGTGTACTCGTTCTTCAAAGATCGCGGGTGGGGGCAGCTTTGGTCGAGAAGCAGCTCTAACTTCTATTTCTGCAAGATTAGTCTATGATAGGATATCCTCTGTTGCCCTATGCCCATTACAACACGAGGCGAAATTGCAGCTGACTTTTGAAAGGTGCAGTCACCTTTGCAGAGGAAGGAGGCGACAACATGCGAGAGCAGGTAGAGAGACGTACTACGAAACTCAGGACGATTCCGGATAGAACATGACCCTCCTTCCTAAAATCCCCCGGGTGAGAAAATGGGTCGCTACTTCTGAAGTGCTGTTCTGATTCATTCGCAAGGTACGCGCCGGTCAGTGACGCCAGCGCTTGGGGTCACCTGGAGCCTCAGAACCTGTAATGCACGTTGAAACTACCGTCACGAGAGTCGATCATCTTAGGATTGAAATCCTTGTGCTGACTCAAAGCCCGGGTTTTGAAGCGGAACTAGTAGGACATCTTGCGCACCTGTCCGAGTCAGATGCTCATTCACCGGCCAGGCTAGCATTACGTAGTGATGCCCGATGCACCGCGATGATCAAGGTCGACGGTGTGCGGGATCATTGGATCAATCCTCAGTGCTCAGTATTCGATCAATCTGCGATGAAAAGAACTCGGACGGCGTATCCTCTATCTCATAATTCATAATTCATCATGCATCATGCTTGCTAGACCAAACTAGCTGTACCACATTAGAGGGAGTCCGGGATCCGGGGCAGCGTGACTCAACAGATCGATTGACGGCCATGAGTCACTGCACGAGACAGAGACAGAACTTGAAGAGCTCGAGCTACCATACTAATTCCGAAGCGAAGGCGTACTTGACCTGAATTTCGCCTGGAAAACGGCCGCCATATTCTATCTCGAAGCATCATCAGAAACCCTACCACTGGCACGTGTACTAGCATTAGGGCGTCTACCAATAAAGCTAATAAAGTCCTATCGTAGTAGGGATCGGACAGTCCTTTATCACCGCAAATATAAAGTCGTGTCACAGTCAGGCCTGCCATCAGCTCGTTGACCTTGTCCCAAACCTTTTCATACTCCTCGACACATCTCTCCGCGCCCCTCCGGTGGCAAGCTCTCTATCACTTTGTACCCGTATTTTTCCCTTGACACCTCTCAAATATCAGATCCTCATATCCGTCGTCACTCCTGCCAGTGGTTATTCCTTCCGGCCCAATCTCTTCCATTCACAGGCGAACTAGACGAGGATTCTTCTCTGATACTCTTCACGCTGACCTCGGACATCACTTATGGCTGCTCAACGGGGCTTTGAGCCCGATCTCTTGATAGATGGCTATATTTGTTGCATGTTTGGCCCTCAAGACGCCCAAGCATACCACGCCTCTCTGCTGAGGAGGGAATCACAGCACATACAATCATTCACCGTTCTCCAAGAAATCCCTGGCATCTTTTTTGCGACGCCCCCGCCTATGGTAGAATCAGACCAGCAGGGATGGGCCATAGACTACGTGATCAAGGATACGGGCCCGGTGATCCCTCAGCAAATCTGGGCTCCTCGAAAAACGGTCGATGTACTGCGCCATGTCCACAATGAACCACTACATCCCCCAATCTTCTTCGTACATAAGGACGGGAGAAGTCTTGGTTTGCCTTTGATGGATGCCTGCGGGGGTAACTGCATGTCTCTGCGCGGTGCAGACCAACCTGCTGGCGTTGGCCTCAGTACCCACGCACAAATTCGTATCAACGTGAGTTATATTTCAACAATCATACTCCAGGTCTGATGGTCGAAATATGACTTTCTTAGTGGCGTGGTTATCAATCTCTTCATTGGAACGATCAAATCCTGATCCGAACGGGATGGCCCCCAAGAGAATCCATTTCACTTGAGAAATTTGTGAAGTATGTCGCGGGAAAAGTTGTGAAATTCATGGAGGTAATATTCATAATCCTACCAGCACGGTCCCTGAGAAGTTGACATGAGGACCACCAGGTTGCGAAGACCCGTGACCATGATGATGGCAATCAACGCTGGATCATAGGAGATCACCACATCACTCCTCGCCACGTCATATTGATTGGGGTAGTCCACGTATCACAAGCTAGTTTGATGCCCATTCTCCAACTGAACAACGGATTTGCTCGTTGTTTTTGAATATGAAGCAACGTTCACGTGCTACAATTAGAGAATGTATTTTGGCAGTCTGCATCACTCTGACAGTCAGATTACCACAATTCCACCACCACCACACGATACCGTACCATACGATTAATTCCCATTTGTTGGAGCTCATTCCAGTTGTGAAGCGGAAGAAGAAATGTGTTCTTACTGGCCGTGGCCACATTGAGGCCTTGATCTGAACGGACGCAAATCCAACATGACTCGAGTGGCGTTCCGTTATTTCGCTTAAGACCAAATCAATTCAGTATTACCTTTCATTAATCTCAGTAGTCGAAACGAGAGGATTTCCCTTGAGGTCAGCAAGCCACCTATCTACCCTGGGCCCTGATCTTTATTTGTACGCTCGTCTCCGAGGATCAGCGATTTAAAGGAGCACTCCCTCAGGCTGGCCTTCCCTTAAGTTCATCGGCCTTGTTCCATACCTCTTCACGAACCTCAGCGTACCGGTCCCTCAAATTCGCTGCCAGTGGTCTCTCCTGCCGACTCTTAGCGATCCCCCTGTGCACCTCTCGCCATTCAACTCACCCCTGCAAACTTTTATTGTCTCTACCAACTGACTCGAACGTTGTGGTCACCCAGCCGGCACCATGGTAGGTCCCACTGTCGACCCCATCGTTGCATCGTTCAACGGATCTATTTCTGGCAGACCGAACATATACCCCCAGGAGAACCCCAAATAGTCGCGGTCTACAAACCACATGACGGCGATGCCCGGGTTAAATCTGGTCGCCGCGAGATCTACCGCTTCCATGAAGAGATTATGCATGCTACCTTCGAAACATATCTGATCGACGTCACCTGGGCACAGAGGATGTCCTGGACGAATGATACGGACCTGGTGCAGACATACACCTACTCCTGTACAACGGGACTCACAATTCTTGATGGGAGTGAAGTCAATCACGGGTTTTCCCTGGCGGACACATATCAAGGTGCCTCCGTGACTATCGATAACCAGGAGAGGGTCTTCAAACCAAGCGAAACGACGGAGACTCGGACGATCACGGTGAATTTGAGCGTGCCACCTCGCTCGGTCCTCATCTTCTACCAGAGGAGGTATAAGTTCAGGAATTCGATCTTCTTCGTCCTCCACTGCTGGAACAAACATTTGAACGTCGGTCTCTCGGAAAGCCATGAGAGGGCGAGCAAGGAATGCGAGGTGGAGATTATGAGCGAAGATTACCTGACTACGCACGCTCAATTGAGCGGAACGCGGATCATGAGAGTCAACACTGTCGAAGGTGTACAAGATCAGGATGAGACGAAGGAGTTGAATCATTGTACACAGAGGTGCCGGGACAAGATCTGGGATATGCGTGTTGTTTGACTAAGGGGATCAGAAAGGTGTGTCGGTCCTTTTTCTCATACGAGCCCAAAAATTTATAACTGTCATCGGTTCGCTTTTGCTAGAGTAATGTGCAGCTCTGCCCCGTGCCCGTGTAGACATTCGGGATTGTACCAGAAACACCCTAATTTCCGAGTATGATCATCGTTCCATTATTTTTGTAGCCAGGGGCGTATTGAAGTTGATGTATCTTTTCCTTGTACTGTGTGTGATTGCCATGTTTAGGTCAGAGGGGGCGTTGGACACACGCACATACCACTTCGTGATTCGCATTTGCGTCTTCATGAGGTGCCCCGACTAAGGTGTTGCCGAGATGGGACAGGCCCGAGCACATGGAAAGAAATTATTTTCGTCTGCGGGAGACCTTCGGGATCCTTGTTGCGCGCCGCACCTTGTTAGTGGCGTGTCACGACCTATAATCACACTAGCGGGCCCACGAGAAGTTGAGAGCCGAAAGAACGCATTGTCAAAGGACTGTAATTTATGTACCACACACTGGGAGAACAGATGCAAGAAAGGAAAACGGCACAACCATGATACCATTACAGAACACTGCCAATAACAACTTGATTCGTCTCAGGCTCAGACCCACCGCCGCACGACCACGCTGCTATGGAGGCCAGCCACCTCGGTCGTCATGCTATCATCACCAAGTGTGTGGTTTGAGAAGGCGGTACCAATGGTGTACGGGAGCAAGTTATTTTCAGGACGCGAACTAGAAGAATCTATGAAAATTTTCTGAGTAGACCAGGGTCGTTTCGTCGCCCAGCTCGGAGTCACCCACGCATTGACGAAATTTCGTAGATCGCCCACCATGTGGGTCAGATTCATCCGGACTATCACTCTAGAGAGGGGGAAGCAGACGGACGCGTCAGTGAAACGGTTGCGAAAAGCCAAAGAGATATGGTGGGTTCGGACGGACCTGGTGCCATCTGCTAGTCCAGTGCTAGACAGACTGGTACGCTAGTGATCGGTTTCTTTTGATCAATGGCGAAATGAGTGGCGGCGTTCTCTGGTTCCCGGGAGCGTGATGCTACCATATGCGGGTAGCGAGCACCTTCCGACACGGGGAAAGGGCCATCCATTCCTCCTTACGGCACGGACGACGACACGGTTTCCAAATCTGGCGAAGCTCCTTCTTGGAGGGACGTAACTGGGACGTAGTCCTCGTCCACACGCCTTGCGAGGCGACGCGCAGTTCTACATGCTGTCTCGGCAGGACGTCGAGGATCGACAGCGGGCCTCAGCAGGCTCAGCTGCACCTTTTTTTTCGTCAGCGTCAAACATCGAAACATCGAAAGTGTGTGCTTCGTTATCGGAATTGACCTCGGACAGGATCTGGGCTTGGGCGGGTTCATCACCAGATCGCTCCCGTGTGCTCTGTTGGCTGTTGGGAACTTGAAGCAGGCGACGGCGACGCGCGGCCTGGCCGCCTGTTAGAGCCCGGAGCCAGGCGGCCCAGGCCGACGAGCGGCGTCAAGAGCCTGGACAACAACTTGTACAGGACTTGCACAATTTGTATGATACATATTATAGAGAAACAGACGACGCACTCTTGTCTGGAGTTTCTCTCTTCGTTATCCCCGAGACTGGGGTTAGTACTTGAGTATTCGCTGGCGCCACTCGGCTCTTGCACTCTCCGATTCGTCCCTTCTTGCCCCTCCCACCTCTTCCGGCGTCCCTTCCTTGTGAACAAACTCTCGCGATTCTGATCGCCTGAAATATGGGACAACCGTATCAACGTTTTTGGTTCTCATCTTCTTCACGTTTCCTTCGCTCAAGCCTTACTTCAAACAGCAGGGCAGGCTCATCTCCAAGCGTTCCAAATTTTGTCGTTGGGTACAACACTCTCCCTCTCCCTGCTCGGACGTGTATCTTGGGCACCACAGGCAGTGGAGGCATTTATCGTTCCAAATTTATCCATCCAATTCGGCTTGAAGAGTTGCGTGAGCTTCGCTCATAATGTTCACCTCACATATTCACCTCGATTCATGACCACCCCAACCACTGAGATTCCGCGCCCGGCTACAAGCATCAAGGACGAAGGACATTACCCTCGTCCTCAATTCCGTGGTTTTGGTCGTTTTCGACTTGAAGTCCCTTTCCTGGTTGATTGTTATAGCCACCGTCTCTTACTTGGCCCAAGGAAACATCCGTCACAAGACCCGCGACCCTAACCCAGTCCAACCTGCGAATACGCCTACCCTCTATGCAGGCAGCTGTATTCGGAGGGTATGGATACAGATAGCCCTGGAATACCCCAGGGTTACCCGCGCCAATCTCTAGATCCCAAATGAATAACGGGGAATCGACGAACGTGTACAACGACATCGATCTAGAAGCCGTGCTATATTTGCAAATTTGTCCATGATATGAGATTTTCTCTTGTTCAAGGCCCTGCCAGTGTACACGAGGTGACGGTTCCGCTAACTTTCCTCGCCCTGACGCTTCGAGGCAAAGGGGAGGCCCTGGTGCCAATGTGCGAGAGCAGAAGGCAGGTGCTCATCGGAGGTACTGTATCTATTAATAGGAGCGTCAACCAAGTTCTATCGTAGAGATCAATCTGTTTTTGGCCACGAGGGAACAGCACAAGAGCAAACATGATGCAATTGGAGGCTACTCAGGCTCTTCGCACCAGCTCAGATGACCAGCATGTTCGTCTCCGAGGATCAGCGATTTAAAGGAACACTCCCTCAGGCTAGCCTTCGCTTAGTACCAGTTCATCGGCTTTGTGCCATACCTCTTCACGAACCCCGACATACTTTTCTCTACGCCTCTCTGCGAAGCCTTCTAAACGCCGTGTCCTACTTTCCCTCTTCCACGGCCTTCTACCCTCCGGTCCCTTAAATCCGCTGCCAGTGGTCTCTCCTGCCAACTCTTGTCAACCCCCTTGGGCATCTTTCGCCATTCAACTCGCCCCCGAGCCTGCAGACTTTATTGTTCCTATCTACTGACTCGAACATTTGTGATCACCTAGCCGGTACCATGGTAGGTCCCACCATCGACAACCTCTATCGTTGCATCTTTCAACGGGTCCTATTTCTGGCAGTCAGAACCAAGAGAACCCCAAATAGTCGCGGTCTACAAACCACGTGATGGCGATGCGCGAGTTAAATCCGGGCGCTGCGTGATCTACCGCTTCCGTGGAGAAGAGATTATGTATGCCACATTCGAAACATATCTGATCGACATCACCTGGACCCCGAGGATGTCCTGGACGAATAACACGAACCTCCTGCAGACATACACCTACTCCTGTACAACGGGACTCACAATTCTTGAGGGAAGTGGAGTCAATCATGGGTTTTCCCTGGCGGCTACATATCAAGGTACCTCCGTAACTATCGATGACCAGGAGAGGGTCTTCAAGCCAAGCGAAACGACGGAGTCGAGGACGATCACAGTGAATTTGAGCGTGCCACCTCGCTCGGTCCTCATCTTCTACCAGAGGAGGTATAAGTTCAGGAGTTCAGTCTTGTTCATTCTCGACGCCTGGAACAAACATTGGAACGTCGGTCGCTGGGAATGCCCTGGGTTGTCGGGCAAGGAATGCGAGGTGGAGATTATGAGCGAAGATTACATGACTACGCACACTCAATTGAGCGGAAGGGGGATCATTAAAGTCAACACTGTCGAGGGTGTCAAACGTCAGGATGAGACGAAGGCGTTGAATCATTGTACCAAGAGGTGCCAGGATAAGATCTGGGATATATGTGACTGACCAAGGGTAACAGAGAGGTGCGTCTGTCCTTTTTCTTACACGAGCCAAAAATATATATAACTGTCTTGCAAAGGTCATCGGTTTGCTTTTGCTAGAGTAATGTGCAGCTCTGCTCGGGACCCGTGTAGACATTTGTGGTTGTAACAGAAACACCTTACTCGTGGCTTCCGAGTCCCGTCGTTCCTTTTTTTGGTAGCCAGAGGCGTATTGAAGTCGATGAATGATGCTTGTGCTTTCCTTGTACTATCTGGGATTGCCGTTGCTCCGAGTCCGTACTTGCCTGGTGAACAATCAGCGAGGTCCTACTTTCACTCGTGAACGAGGATGCGTCCTTTTCATTTGGATCAGAGTAGCATTGGACGCGGGCACATTCCGCTTCATGATTCGCATTTGCGTCCTCACATAATTCTTGTGAGTGCTTTTACTAAGTTTATTGCAGAGTTAGGGGGGCGAGTGCGAGCATTAGATGTGCGTGTAGGCCTCATGCATTGAACCGTTTGGTACATATTGAGCAGGGAGGCGTTCTGCACTCGTGCCTGCCTCGCACTTACTACTATATACCTGCGGAGGAGCCCTTAGGCTTTAGAGTTTATATCTCATCGTTAGAGCGCGAATGTGTATTCGCATCCTACAGTTCTCGAGATCCCCTTTCTGCCAGTGCGTAGCGCACCTTGTTCGTGGCGTTTCACGAGCCATAATTGCCTAGCAGGCCCACGAGACGCTGAGAGCCGAAAGAACGCATTGTCGAGTTAAGGACTGTGATGTGCCAACATTTGTGCAAGAGAGAGAGAGAGAGCAGATACAACAAGGGTAAACGGCGGAATCACGGTACTGTTACTGAACTGCGGAGAAATCTCGTCTCGTCTCGACTCAGGCCCACCATCGCGCTGTTACGAAGACCAACCGCCTCGATTGTCGCGCTATCATCGATATATCATCAAGTGTGCGGCTCGGGAAGGCTGTGCCATTGGTCTACAGGCGCAAGATGTTTTCAGGATGCGAAATGTAAGATGTTAGAGCGGATCAGGGTTATTTCCTTGCAGGAATTGGAGTCACAAAAGGTGCCACCCACCCATTAATAAAGCTTCATAGATCACCCATGGGTCAGATTCATCTGGGCTACCATTCTAGAGAGAGGGGAAAGCATACAAACAAACTCAATACAATGTCCTCGAACGAAGATGCGGTGAGTTCGGACGGACCTCGTGACATCCACGTATACGCTAGTGGTCTGTTTCGTGGAGAAACGAGTGCAGTGGCGAAGCTCTCTGGTTCCCGAGAGCGTGATGCTGCGGCTGGTGGCGGAGCAGAGGCACAGACTGAGGGGGCACTTTCCACTGACGAGGAAAGCGCCAGGCATTCCGCTTTCCAAGTTATGGCCCGGATGCGGATGCAGGTGCAGACTCGGAGGACTCTGGGATGACGCCACCGTGACCGAGTCGGTTTCCAGACGGAACTACTGGTGAAACCGCTTCGTGGCGTAGGGACGTAGTCATCCACACGCCTCGAGACGCGCAGTTCTACATAATGTCCCGGCAGGATGACTACAGGATGTCGGGGTTCGACTGCGTCATTTTTTTTCGTCAGCGCCAAACATCGAAAGAGAGAGAATTTTCATTATCCAGTATTGATCTCGGACAGGATCTCCCAAGGGGGGCCCGGGATTTAAATGCAAGACCGCGGCTCGGTTTTTTTCAAACTGGCATTTTGGGGTGAACTAACTAAGTATGTAAGCAGAACTAATACTATATCGGGTAATATCTGATTAGATAATGTGGCTTACCAGACACGCCTACACCCTTGGCCTGCACACAGCATTTCTTCAACCGACACACACTGGACTCACCTTCACATGTGTCGAACCAGTACAAGTGATAGTTGACATTCTGCTTGAAATTCCCGCATACATTGCTGCGTGCCGTGAACACCTCTGTCACAGTGAATGGCCACCTCCAACAACTCCCTCAGGTCTTCAATCACCCGAGACATGTCGCCGCACTCTGCCAATTCCTAAAGGAAGCCTGCACATGTACAAAGCTGAGGATGGAGTGGGAGTCAGGGTGAGAATGACACAAAGAAACATTCATCCAAAATAATGGGCCATACTTTAAACGACCACATGACTTCATCCTACCATGACCATGGTCTTCCACACACAACGCCACATTACATCACCGTGAATTCCTAAGCACAATAAGTCACACATATGCTCTCTTCTGTACTCTAGTTGTATGTGCTACAGAATATAGGTTCGGATTTGAAAAAGGATATTACAACGGGTACCATGCTGTGTCTTCTTCATCATTGTGCATGCATCACAAGTCCATGACCTCGGTTGCGCATCCTCATTGTTCGCTTAGTGCCACATCGTCAGGCAGATTGTCGCCAATGTAACAGCCTCACGCTTTCCCTTTTCCTTTTCCTTCTGCTCCTCCCCTCTTGCTCTCTCTATCTCCTTCTAGACTAGGTAGCACAGCTATGCGCATATATACATTACTCGAGAATAAATAATTAAGGGCGGCATTGTAGATGGATGCCAGCAAATTATGCCTGGGTTGTCCCCCCTTGTTTTTGCCCGATCTTCTCATGTGAGCGCCGCACGCCGTTCACCATAGTATTGATGCTTTTCCCTTCGGTTTCCACCATCTCCCTTAGTCCATACCTTGGTATCTTGCAAGAGGATAGGTGCTTCGAGGCCCGATCTCTTTTGTTTTATTCTCATCGCGCTCTTCATTTGTATACTACACAGTTGTACGGGACCTCCAGTAAGTTGGAGTCTAAGTCCAGTCTCTGATGTCCTTGCACCCTAAAATCTAACTTCCCTAACCGCACGTTCGAGAAAAAAGGTCTGCCCCAGTAAAAATAGGATAAATTTGTAGAAAGGGCTGTATTTTTGGCACAAAATTTCATTTAAAAAAAAGGTCACTTTTTTTCGAAACGCCATCGCAGGGTGGACTAACTAACTAACCCCCGGTCACGGAATCACAGTCCGGGCCCCCCTTGGGATCTCCTAGGCGAGATCGTGCGTAACGCAGGCAACGCAGCGCGGCCTGGTAGAGCCGGACCGAGGAGCCAGGACGCAGCTCTCTTTCTCTCTTCCTCGATGGATTGTAGAATACATGAGAGTAACCTTTATGGTTTCATATGGCACGCAGACAAAGACCTCAGCTCGTTATCCCCAAGACTGAGGTTAATACTTTAGTATTTGCTCTGTAACACAATGACTAAATGTACCATGGCATGTAGTACTACAGTAGTCACACGCTTTCGCTAGCATACCAACTTAAACTCGTTATCCCGCAGACCGAGTCACCACTTGAGACTTGCAATATGCTCTTCCACCTCCCAACTTAGCAGTTGCACCGATTCCCCGAGAGTGTGTACACTGACTGATGAACTGGTGAAAGGACGATTCTATCTCTGTTTTGCTCTCAAACCGTGACCATTGGGCCTTCAGGTTTGCTCGGATATACTGTATCGTACCTGCTCCCAGGGCTCTTGTACTCCTTGACTCTTCCCTTTTCCCCTCTCCCACCTCTTCCAGCGTCCCCTCTTTTCTTATGACTCTGATCGCCTGAAATATGGGATCGTCGTATCAACATTTTGGTACGCGATTGTCTTTACATTCCTTCGCTCAGGCCTTATTTCCAACAGAACGACCATCTTCAAGCGGTCCAAATCCCATCTTCGGGCATAGTTCTCCCTCTTCCTACTCGTGTTTGTATCTTGGGCGATGCAGGCAATGGGGACGTTTATCGTTCCCAACTTGTCTAGTCTATCCAACTCGGCTTGAAAAGTTGCGTAATCCTCACCACCTCACATTCTTTCCTCCTCGGTTAATAACCATCCCGGCCACCTACATTCCACACCAGGCCACAATCGCCAAGGATGAAAGACTCTATCCTCGTTTTCTATCCCGTGGTTTTTGTCGGTTTCAACTTGAAGCGCCTTTTCTGGTTACTGATTATTATGGCCACCATTTCTTAGTTGACCCAAGGGAACATCCACCACATATTCACTTCATTGCCCTTTGTGAGCCACAAGTCGCGTATTGCGGGGTGTAGACTTGGACCCACCTGACCCAAAGAACCCTCGACCCTAACCCAGCCCAACCTGCGAATACCCCTACCCTCTATGTGGACAGGGTTATTCGGAGGGTATGGGTACAGGCAACCCTAGATCTGAACATGAATAGCTGTGAATATGGCGAATGTGTACAACGACATTAATTGGTCGAGAAGCCGTGCTGTTTTTTTGCAAAATTTGTCCATGATGATAGGAGGTTCTCTCTTGCCCAGGGTCCTGCAAGTGCCAGTGTACACGAAGTACCGGCTCCTCTAACTTCCCTCGCACTAAAACTTCGAGGCAAAGGGGACCTCCCCACTGGTGCCAATGTGCGAGAGCAGAAGGCAGGTGCTCATCTAAGGTACTGCGTCAATCAACTCGACCAAGTCCTATCGTGGGGATCAAACTATTTTCGGCCATGGGGGAACAGCACAAGGGCAATCACGTTGCAGTTGGAAGTTGTTCACACTCTTCACATCAGCTCGGATGACCAGTACGCTCGTCTCCGAGGATCAGCGATTTAAAGGAGCACTCGCTCAGGTTGGCCTTCCTTAAGTGTTAGTTCATCGGCGGTACCTTACTTTTCCCTCCTCCACGACCTTCCATCCTCCAGTCCTCAAATTCGCTGCCAGTAGTCCCCCCCTGCCGACTCTTGTCGACCCCCTTGGGCACCTCTCGCCATTCAACTCGCTCCTGCAGACCTTTATTGTTTCTACCCACTGACTCGAACATCGTGATCACTCAACCCAGCCGGTACCATGGTAGGTCCCACCATCGACCACTGCTATCGTCACATTTTTTTACGGATCTAATTCTGGCAGATTGAAGATATACCCCTAGGAGAACCCCAAGTGGTCGCGGTCTGCAAGCCACATGAAGGCGATGCACGGGTTAAATCTGGTCGCCGCGAGATCTACCGCTTCCGTGGAGAAGAGATTATGTATGCCACATTCGAAACATATCTGATCGACATCACCTGGACCCCGAGGATGTCCTGGACGAATGATACGGACCTGGTGCAGACATACACCTACTCTTGTACAACGGGACTCACAATCCTTGAGGGAAGTGGAGTCAATCATGGGTTTTCCCTGGCAGCTACATATCAATGTGCTTCCATAACTATCGATAACCAGGAAAGGGTCTTCAAGCCAAGCGAAACGACGGAGTCGAGGACGATCACGGTGAATTTGAGCGTGCCACCTCGCTCGGTCCTCATCTTCTACCAGAGGAGGTATAAGTTCAGGAATTCGATCTCCTTCATTCTCGATGCCTGGAACAAACACTGGAACGTCGGCTACTGGGAAAGCTATGAGAGGCGGAGCAAGGAGTGCGAGGTGGAGATTATGAGCGAAGATTACCTGACTACGCATACTCCATTGAGCGGAACGCGGACCATCAATGTCAACACTGTCGACGGTGTTAAACGTCAGGATGAGACTAAGCCGTTGAATAATTGTACAGGGAGGTGTCGGGACAAGATCTGGGATATGCGTGCTTGACCAAGGGAAACAGAGAGGTGCGTCTGTCCTTTTTCTCACACGAACCAAAAATCTGTGACTGTTGTTAATGTCATCGGTTCGCTTTTGCTAGAGAAATGTGCAGCTCTGCTCGGGACCGTGTAGACATCCGTAATTATACCAGAAACTCCTTACTCGTGGTCTCCGAGTACCGTCATTGTTCCTTTTTTTTGTAGCCGGAGGCGTATCGAAGTTGATGTGTCTGTTCCTTGTACTATCTGTAATCGCCATTGCCCTGAGTCCGTGCTTTCCTGGTAAACATTCAACAAGGTTCCACTTTCCCTCGTGAACGAGCATGCATCCTTTTTGTTAGGGTCAGTAGGGCGTTGGACGCGCGCACATACATACCACTTCGTGGTTCGCATTTGCGTCCTCATTGGGTACCCCTACGGGTCGTTGCTGAGATGGGACAGGCCCGAGCGCGGGAACGCGTGTAAGTCCATGCAAAGAATCGTTTCCAACTGCGGAGGGGTCCGTAAACTTTAGGGTTTATGATTGATCATTGGAGCGTGAATTGTATTCGCATCCCACAGTTCTCATAATCCTCTTGCTGCGCGCCGCACCTTGTTTGGCGTGTCGCGACCCTTAATCACACTAGCGGGCCCACAAGAAGTTAAGAGCCGAAAGAACGCATTGTCAAAGGACTGTAATATTGTTGCACACGGAGAGAACAGATACAATAAAGGAAAACGGTGCAACCACGATACCGTTACAGAACCCTGCTGAGAAATTGACTCGCCTCAGGCTCAGACCCACCGCTGCACGATCACGCTGTTACGAAGGCCAGCCGCCTCGATTGTCGTGCCATCATCATCGAGTGTGCGGTTCGGGAAGGTGGTACCGATGGTGTACGGGCGCAAGTTGTTTTCAGGACGCGAACTGGAAGATTTTCAATGCAGATTAGGATCGTTTATTTGGAAGAACTCGGAGTCAGAAAAGGCGCCACCCACGCATTAATGAAATTTCGTAGATCGCCCACCGTGTGGGTCAGATTCATCCGGGCTACCATTCTAGAGAGAGAAAAGCAGACAGACACGTCAGCGTGACGGCTGCGAAAACCAAAGAGATACGGTGAGTTCGGACGGACCTGGTGCCATCTGCTAGACGGACTTGTACGCTAGTGGTCGGTTTGGTTTGATCAACTGCGAAACGAGTGGCGACGTTCTCTGGTTCCCGAGGGCGTGATGCTGCGGCTGGTGGCTGAGCAGAGGCACGGACTGAGGAGACACTTTCCGCCGCGGGGAAAGCGCCGGGCATTCCGCCTTGCGGCCCGGACGCGGATGCCGGTGCAGAGGACTCGGGGACGACACCCCCGAGTCGGTTTCCAGAGCCCGCGAAGCCCCTTCTTGGCGTAGGAACGTAGTCCTCGTCCACGCGCCTCGAGACGCGCAGTTCTACATGCTGTCCCGGTAGGACGTTGAGGATCGATGGCGGGGCTTGACTGCGTCATTATTTTTGTTTCGTTAGTGTCGAACATGAAAAAAAAAGGATTTTGTGTTACCCGGAATTGATCTCGGACAGGATCTGGGCTTGGGCAGGATCGTCGTAACGTCGCAACTCGCCGTCCTCTACGCTGAAGCCGTCGCGCCAAAAAGTGAGATGTCGAATCGCAGTTTCCTCGGCTGCACGATGTCGGAGGTACATACACAAACACGCATACTTTAAGTACGTGGGAAGAGGAAGAGGTCAGGGAGGGTCTCACCTGGGTCTGATGGCCTGTTCGGATCAGGGACATAAGTGCTGTCCATTTCGTCCGATCCTAGCGTATATCCACCGCCAGAGAAAGCGGACGCTCTTTGTCCTCCAGTTCTCTCTGGCTCGGGCTCAGATGGACGCTCGTTACTTGCGCGTGCTAGGAGATCGCGCATCAGATTGCGACCGGACACATCGGGGTCTCTATTCGGATTTTGGACATTGATCCCGCTGATGAGGGAAGTAGCACATAACAACGAGGGCTGAGTGAGGGGATCGAGGGGATACGGACAACGAAGCAGACATACCTCCTCTCCCCGCCTGCGAAGAGGTTCTGTGGCTCGTCCTCGTCCTCGTCGCTGTCATCGCCGAGAGTGGCGAAGCGACGCCCACCACCCCTACGAGCGGCGATACGAAAATTTCAGTGTGCTGAGATGAATAGTATGTAGATCTGATGCGAAACACACGTTGAGCCTCCGCCTCCCAATCCACCAATTCGGCCAAGGCGCGGTTGAGACGATGCTGATTGACGCGGCCAGGAGGAATCAGCAGAGTCATTTGCATTACTGCCACCGAGGGTGCGGGGCCTGTTTGGATTGTCATCAGACATTGTTGATTGAATTTTGTACGAGGAGATCGAGGACAAGAGTGTATGTGAGTATGTTGCGAGGAACTGACGCGTATGATACGAAGGGCGTGAGATACTATTGCTTAATCGGGAATGGCATGGGCAAGCATAGCCAGTATGATAGCTGGGAATGCATAAATAGGCAGCCAGTTGGTGATCCAGTCACCAACGAACAGAGCGAAGGGGCAGGCTTGGCGCGCACAGTCTCGCACACTGATATACGCGAGGAAGTCTGATTCTCTCTCTATTAGATGTCAAGGGGCGAGACAATGCGAGGCCAAAATGCCAATACAGATGCAGAGTTGCAGATGCCCGACGCTCATGTTTTCACTCTCCTCACTCTCCATCCTCATAACCTTGCACCGGCCGTCTCGGCCGCTTCGGGACTGCCAAAAACACACCAACGACATCAGTATTTTCCTAGGTAAAAGTGAATGGGGGAAGACGCACTCGGATACGTGGTCGGTATGGGTTCTGGGGGCCTATAACCTAGCCGTTCGCGGATTGGCGGGACAGTGAACGCAAGTACGGGGCCAATAGCGCCTAGCACGACCGAGTAGAAGAGTACGGGCGACTCATGTGCTTGACGTTGCTGAGAGTGTATGGTCCGGTTGTCTCCGTCAGAAAACAAAAACGAAGCAACGCGAGACCGAAAAATAGGTACTAACGTACCAGATATCGGTAGGTGGTGCGGAATGGCGAGATGAATGACGCCATTACTGTTCGATTTTGTTATGAAGGGTGCGCTCTCGAGGTTGGCTCCGAGTTGAGTTTGTCCGAAGGCTTGTTTGGCCTTGTTTTGCATCAGCAGTGATTCCGGATATCGGACCGACAAGTTCCGCTTGTTTGCATTAGCACAGTATTAGCACCTCGCACCCATCATGAGCAGCGGCGTTCTATTGATTAGAATAAAGCTTTAATGTAAGGTCTAATGTAAGGTCTAGCTTCATATACAGTCAATTCTAGATCGTAGTGACCGGGCTTAATCAGACCAAGGACGAGGCGGATAAAAGTTACTCTTTTCTAGACCCATTCGTCATCCGTCGTCTGATCTTACTTTTTGTTGTTGTGCGGGAGTGACTTGCGATAAGCTTCCTGCAGTTCAGCCTGCACATTCGGCAGTACTGGCATGTGATTCTACGTCAAAAGAGAAGACAAAAACATTAGCACTCCATCCAAAACGAACGATGCCATCACATTTTTACCTTATATTCCATGCTAAACTCGCCCTTGCCCTGCGTCGCACCGCGAAGCTGGCTCGAATACCCAAACATATCATTCAACGCGACCTCCGCGACAGCCGTGAACTCGTCCTCACGGACCTCGCTATCGATGATCGTACCACGCCGCGCGTTTAACCCGCCAATCACCGCGCCTTATTGACCGTGCCATTATATGCATTCTTCAGTATCGGTGGACGAGGGGGGAGAGGAAAGAAAAACGCACTCTGAAACTCTACAGGCGCGACCACTTCTACCGTCATGATCGGCTCGAGGATCACGGGCTTCGTCTTCAGGAATGCCTCGCGGAATGCACCAATGGTCGCAAGGCGAAACGCGAGCTCGGACGAGTCGACAGCATGGAACGCGCCATCACGCAGCACCATGCGCACGCCTGTGATGGGGTTGCCGGATAGCGTTCCCTTTTCCAGCGCCTCAAAGAAGCCCTTCTCGACTGCAGGGATGTAGTTACTCGGCACGTTCCCACCCATGACGACGCTCTCGAATGCCGTGTCCTTCCCAGACTCGGCGTCCATCTCCATCGGCTCGATATGCCCGATGACCCGCGCATACTGGCCCGCACCGCCAGTTTGCTTCTTATGTGTATAAGCAAACTCTGCCCGCTCCATCACTGTCTCGCGGAACGCAACTTGCGGGCGGCCGGTGGAGCAGGCGACACCGTACTCGCGTTTCATTCGCTCGACATAGATCTCAAGATGTAGCTCGCCCATGCCTGAAATAATCGTCTGTCGTATATATTCAAAGGGGTTAGTTCAAGAGATGCTAATGGATTCGTTGGGACAAACGTGCCTCCTTGCTTTCATGATCTACATGTACCCTGAATGTAGGATCTTCCTTCTGAAACCGATTGAGTGCGCGAGAGAAATTCGGGGTTTCAGTACCAATTGGTCTAATGGAGAGAGAAATGACCGGGTCAGGCACAAACATAGAGGTCTACAATGGTTAAGTGATCCTGTTGTCACATTAGGACAGTACAACTTGCTCACCATTGAATAGTTCGATGTTCCATCGGTGAACGTGTCTCCCGACGCACACTCGACGCCAAAGATTGCACAAATCTCGCCGGGACCAATCTCGTCGATGTCCTGCAGAAGCATTCAGCCTAGTTTCCAGGTGGTTAGACGGACTCGTTCAATGACATACCTCCATCTCGTTGCTATGCATGCGCACCAACTTGGGTACCTTGATCCTCTTTCCTGAGCGGCCATGGTAAATGAACTGGCCTTTCTTCAGACTTCCTTGATAAACCCGCATGTAGGTGAGTTGTCCAAAGCGTCCCTCTTCGAGTTTGAATGCCAAAGCAACAAGGGGCGCTGCCGCTGCCGGAACGAGCTGCACCTGCGGCGCGGATGCCGGCTGCGTTGTATCGTGCGCCACGACCTCACGCTCTTCCGGACTGGCGAGGTACGCGCAAACACCGTCAAGAAGTGGTTGCACTGCCGTGTTCTTTATCGCAGAGCCAAGGAAAACAGGCGAGAATTTGAGAGAGACCGTCGCACGCCGAATTGCTGCAGCTAGTTGCACATTGGACGGGAGCGCGTCGTTCAAGAAAAGTTCTGCAATTTCATCGTCGACCTCTGCGAGCTGCTCAACGAGTTCTTGGCGCTTTTGCGTAGCAAGCTCGAGAGCGGAAGCCGGGATCTCGTCAGACTCGATAACTTCGACGCTATGCAGGATCATTGCATTACTTGAACTCCTTCGCATGGACAAAGACAATTATGAACTCACCCCTTCGGTCCCTTATTATAAACAGCTTTCCACCTTACCAGGTCGACGATACCCTCAAGTTGATCCTCTAGCCCAATCGGAACCTGGACGGCGGCCGCTGGTATACGAAGTTTTGTGCGGATCTGGTTTATCACTCGCCATGGGTTCGCGCCAGGTCTAAAAAGTATGCAGAGTTAGTCGAAGCTAAAAGTAGTCGAGAAAACCAAGGTACCTATCCATTTTGTTGATGAATGATAGCCGAGGAACATTATAACGACGCATTTGGCGATCGACAGTGATCGTTTGACTCTGGGAGAGTGTCAGAGGTGCAAGTGTATATCCGCTGACAAACTCACCTGGACGCCAGACACAGCACATAATACCAGAACCGCACCATCTAAGACGCGCAACGCGCGCTCGACTTCTATTGTAAAATCGACGTGACCTGAATGGGACTTCGTGAGCAGGCCGAAAGAACAAGGAGGGAAAACCCACCAGGCGTGTCAATAATGTTAATTGCATACTTTTCCTGCTCGCCCGTAACCGGTGATTTTGCGTCCCAATCACAAAACGTTGCCGCACTCTGAATGGTTATACCCTTTTCGCGCTCGAGCTCCATGCTGTCCATCTTCGCGCCGACATTGTCCTTCCCTCTCACCTACATGCCCCACATATACCCTCATTTCAGCCTCGGAGTTGAAGAACAGGTGAAAGGTGACGCACCTCATGGATGTCGCGTATCCGGCCAGTATAGTATAGAATGCGCTCTGTGAGTGTTGTCTTTCCGGAGTCTATATGCGCGGACACTCCGATGTTGCG
Source organism: Russula virescens (assembly GCA_003316435.1). Classification (NCBI taxonomy): domain Eukaryota; kingdom Fungi; phylum Basidiomycota; class Agaricomycetes; order Russulales; family Russulaceae; genus Russula; species Russula virescens. The sequence continues at coordinate 5,529 of QFEY01000658.1, read as the reverse complement.
CTGGTACTTTAACCGATGCCTGTCCGCCTCTGTGAGCTGGAACCGTTCTGCGAGGGATGGCGTGATATCGGTGGCTACTTGTGGTCGTGCCTTCACGGCCGCCGTTGCTGTAGAGGCATGGCGACGCGGAACTGAAAAGGGTGGGACGACACTCTTACGCAAAAGGGAGGATGAGAGGTGTTGTAGCCGTGGTCGTAGCGGCAACATTGAGCATCGAGCGACACAGCAACAAGGATGCTCATTTTGCCAGCGTCGGAAAATTCCGTCGGGCGTCAAAATGGCCCACCACGTGGCTCGACCGAGGATTGCGCCAACCCTATCAAACACGGGCGGTCCACTGTAAGGTACAGTACCCTTCGCCGTTGCCCACAGAAGGGATGTGTTCCTCCGCATCGCATCGCACCGCCTGAGTCCTCACCTCAACGCCACTCGACCCCCCCGGGCCTGCACGCGACACACCCTATTGTCCCAAGGCGCGTTTCATCCTTGTTATTTTAGATGCCAGTTTCCTGTGTTCCTATGCTCGTAGTATTACAGTTAGATTCGTACTTCTCGGACGGCCACTTGTACTGTACAGCTTTCAGATTTGTATATAATGTGTCTTGTCGAGCTCCTTAGAAATCGATGGACCCTCCGCGTTAGGCTCCTCTTTCGTCCTTCAATCTCTGCACGCATCAAAAGGGCTTCTCTATGCCTCATCTTACCTCTGGGTCGCCCTTGCTACTCACACGCGAGTCATTTTATCTCGCTTCACCACGTTGTGACCACGAAGACTAGTGTCAAAGGTGGTCTTAGTTACGGGGCGACCTGCGCTTCTGCGAGAATCGAAAAATGCTTGGAACGCATTACTGCTAGTGCGACTTGTATTGTACTGGAGCTCCTGCAGTTCTGGTAACACCTCCAACGGCGATTCTCCGTCGTTAACTTGTAAAGAACGAGAAATCTGTCCGAAGAAGTTGTCATAGACACGAAGGGTCTTCACCTTGCTGAATAACATAAGAAGCTCGCGCCATTGTACTCGGTTAACCTCATTGTTCGTCACCCACGATGTAACATTTCTCCGAAATACGAGAGAAAGTTGCTCCACCGTAGAGGATACTGTTCTCAATGCATTGAAAATTTGCGATGCGGACGCTACTTGCCAATCGAGGTGTATGGAACGTATCTCCAGGCGGAAGGCATACACCGGGACCCCCTCACGAGGATACACTTCTACAAGAAGGGAATTGTTCGAGAACTGGAACTTGGCGCTGCAGAACCTGAGGTTCTGTGACGCATCCATGAATCGCGGGAGGTGTAGGACGGAAAAGTCGAGCTGATGGAAGAACTGGACTTGGAGCTTCTCGAGTAGAGGGGTGGCCATATGAGGAAGAAGTGCTTCCATGTAAGTGGTAGTCCCTTCAAATGCAAACCAGCGAAGGTTTTGAAGTGTGACATGTGTCGAGATTGGCGTATGTAACAGTTGCTCTTCCACGTCGCGTCGGGGAATAGGAGAGTGGAAGCCGATCCCGAGGGTCTCAAGCTGGGGTAGAAGTGAGAGAAGTTGTAGCAAGTTGTTTGGACAGATGTAGGTGGGGTGCATCCACCAAAGCGAGAGTGTGATGAGGCCCACAGCAGTGGTAAGCAATGGCGACTGTAACTGAATGGCAAAATTTCTTGGTAAGAAGTGGCGTAGACGTGGTGCCCCAAATGTGTTGGGAAGTTTTAACGCCGAATTGTGCGTGATGGAAGGCGCAATGTGCAAGTAGTCCAGGATTGGGAATTCTTTGTCCATGACCACGGTGATCTTCTGCAACCTCGCAAAAGGCATCCGAAGGCGGATCCGGCGCACGCGGTCACAGTGCTGGAGTGCGACCACTATCCCCCGTTCATCCCTTACAGTGATGTTGCGATCGCTTCCGAGATAATCGATAATGAGCGGAAGAGGGGGTGAATGTGCTAGCATGTCTGCAACAGGCGTGCCGTGTGTACAAAGGAGGCTGAGGCCCAGGTGGGATGCTGACGCGAATACGAGGCGTCGCCATCTTCGGCAAGTGTGTACAAGCTTGTACCACCAGCGTTCGCTGCGGTTCCATTTTTCGCCCTCTAGGATACGGCTACTATTAGCCTCACCTTCGTATTTAATAGCCGGCCGGTAGAAGCAAAATATGTCGAGAAGCGAATCGTCGTCAAGGATGTGGATAAACATGTTCAGTGATCTGTTGTCCGCGGGCAGCATTTAGTCGCAAATTGATAAAACATAGCAGGAGAAGAGAGAATACCTCCATAGTTGGGGGCCATAATAGAGTTCAAGTTGGTCGTTTCTTTCGATAGATGGGACCTGAGGGCTAGTAGGCAGTGGGGAAAGCATGGAAATAGGATAAGTGATACGTGTCAGTGCAAAATGGCGTAGATGTGGTGTATTGAATGTCTCGGGAAGTGACAAGTTATTGTCGTCATCGGTCAGTGGTGCAAGCTTGATATAGAGGTTCTCCAACATCGGGAATTCGTCCTCTAGAACAGCAACGAGTCTCCGTAAACTTGAGGCAGATACCCAAAGGCGAATACGGCGCACTCGGCGACGGCGTCGAAGAGCAAGCAATATTCCTTCTTCATCTTGTACCGTCACCTCGCGACCTTCATCGCCATAATCGATGATGAAGGGCAGGGGTGGTGAATGTGCCAACATGTCTATTATGGGCATACCGTACGTGAAAACGAGGGAAAGACGCAGATTGGATGCCGAGGCAAGCACAAGGTACCGCCATTTTCTGCAAACCTGTGTGAGGCTGTACCACCAACGTTCGTTGTCCCATTTCCTCATATCGTCGTTGGCCCCATCTTCATCAGAAATGAGCGGTCGACAGTAACAAAATATCTCAAGAAGTAAATCATCACTGAAAGCGTATATAGATGAAAGTGATGACCTGTTGCCCATGGGCCAAGTAGTTCAACTTCGCGCTCTGAGAGGACAAAGCGAGAGCAGGAAATACCTCCTGCACTGGGAGTCTGATTCAGAACTCTGCATGGCTTGAGAAAATAACCCAATGTATAAAAGGCGGATAGCGGCAGACAGAAAAACAGACATTGCAGTGGGGTGTGTATCGAGGGTAGGGTTGAAGACGGACATTGGTCAACCTCGTGTGCAGTGAACCTTGTCGAACAGCTCGGGCTCAATACGGGAAGCGCTGACGAAACGTGCCAGTAACATACCCTGTGCCCTGAGAGCCAAATAAAACATAACTTACTCACAGATGTTGACTCTCTCCCCCACTTTAGAATCTATCAGTGAATGGCAACTACCATGGTACAGAACTTGAAATGAGGGAACCTTGGACAGTCCAACATGGTATTACTATTAGGTTTGGGAATGACAGATCTATCATCTGGCCTAGCGAAGATAATCAAAGACAAAGTGGGGGGTACAGTATGAGCATCGAGCCAATGCACTATTCCGGGGTGTTCAATCGATCCCATAATATCAGATCGAGTAAGAAGGAAATACCAACGAGTCCTGGACAATGGGTTTGTCACCACGCAACAAAACCAATATTATAACATAGTGTGGTATGCAATTGTGGTATGCAATTGAAGTTTAAAGCTGTGGTAATATAATGTGCTGCATGGTGAGGAGTCAAAGTGGGATGGTATGAAACATCAATACAGTCAGAAACATTTCATAGATTAATAGTAACACAGAACTAAGGTAAAGGTAACACGGGAGAAAGGAAGCCTGGTGGGCGGATCAGGGTAGCGACAAATGTCAAGGGTGAGATGGAGAAGAGAAGTGCAGCCAGATGGAGGGTACATTATCCAAAAAAAAACAGCCATTTCGTCACTGACAGTCGCAAGATGCTCGATGGCATTGTGCGATTTTATTGGAAATCTTGAACGTATATGAAGGCCAAGCTCAACTCACCTCGTATAGCATCTTGTCATGGATGCACTCCAGAAAGGATTGGCAGTGTCCCCAAGCTTGTCCAAGATGCCAATGGGTGCACAAACTGCAGAAGCTAAGCCAGCATATGAGGACTTGCAAACCTAGCTGATCACTGCATCGATGCCCGTGGCCAATGATAGCCTGTAGTACCAAAGGAGATGTAGAAGGTTTTCGGGTTTGGAACGAATATACCGTTGGGGATTTGGTACCAATTGGCCTGCTGACAAGCGAAACCAATGACTCGGAGTGACTGAACGCACCCATCCATCTTGTTGACAAGTGATAACCGAAGGTCATTTAAACGACGTATTTTGTGATCGACAGTGGTTGTTTGATTCCGGGAGAATGTTGTCACAGAACGCAAGCACATGACCATGGGGCAACTCACCAGGACACTAAAGTACAACGCACCCTCAACCTCTATCGTAAAATCAACATGACCTGGGTATGATTGGACCTCGAAGAGTAGCCTCAAGAATGAAGGGAAAAAATGCACCAGGCATGTCAACGATGTTAATAGCATACTTTCTGTGCTCGAGCTCCATGCTGTCCATCTTTACGCCCGCATTATCCTTCCCTCTCACCTACATGCCCCATATATACCCTCATTTCAGCCTCAGAGTTGAAGAACAGGTGAAAGGTGACGCACCTCATGGATGTCGCGTATCCGGCCAGTATAGTATAGAATGCGCTCTGTGAGTGTTGTCTTTCCGGAGTCTATATGCGCGGACACTCCGATGCTGCGCTGGTACTTTAACCGGTGCTTGCCCACCTCTGTGAGCCGGAACCGTTCTACAAGGGATGGCATTAGTGCTGCCACGGCTCCGCTCCGGAGCAGCTCCGGAGCGGAGCAGCTTCTTGAGCGGAGTTGAGCAGTTCACTGACTAAGCTGCTTATGAGCTGCTCCGAGCTGCTCCGAGCTGCTCGAGTACTTTCCATATATGGTCAGAGCAGTTGCATGGACATGAGGACGCATTTGACAGCATGTGGTGCTGCCATGGCTTGGCTTGGATCCTTGGGAGCTGTCTGTGAGCCAAGCTGAGCAGCCTCTTAGTCTGAATCAAGCAGTTCATTGACTATAGCTCTTGAGCAGTTCATGAGCAGCTCGAGGCTTGAGCACTTTCCCTATATGGTTGCGTGACAGGAATCACATTACTGCCTTTTTCAGGCAACTTGTCGTTTGCGGGAAAAAAGAAAAAAAATTTGTATGCATTCTTTCTGTAATATCTCCTCAACAAACCACTGGGATTTCAAAAAAGCTGCACCTTTCAACTCACTGGAATGCAGTGATCAAGACCTTCATTGACCAGAAGGCATACAATGCAAGTTGAAGGTTTCGGGATCTCGGAATCTTGGGATTTGTGCGTATTATGCATGTGATTTTTCTTACAAATTTTCCCACACGCAACAAGTCACATGAAAAAGGCAGTAATCATGGTCTGACAAAGCGCAACAATAACATCAGATCAGCAAGTGGTATCTCGGTATCGGGGTCAGTACCAGCGACTATGGCTCCACCAACAGCAGCAACAACGCGGAATCGAGCGAGATGAAACTCTCCAATTTGACCCGCTTGGCTCCCTTCTCTCCCATGCCCAGCTTATTCTCCC
>QFEY01000657.1:0-47713 GCA_003316435.1 Russula virescens | reverse complement strand
ACGATGATAGTGATCGGACTCCTCTTCGCAGGATGCTGTCTGAATGGTGATGAGTAGTGTGAGCTCTCGGTAGTACACTGATCACACGCAGCTTTAAACCGAAAACATACAGTGGAGTAGCAGGCGTAGCAGCTTTTTTGGTTGGCACCTGATCGGAGGCTATTTGTATGTGAGGACCAGAAATGCGGGACAATAAAGAAGGAGGAGCGTTGGGTTGCTCCTTAGTCGTCTGTTGTGAGACTTCGTCGCTATCTGTCACTACTTCGATATGAAGTTTGTGCTCTAGGAGTGGTAATGTCCAGTCAGGAGGAGATGAAGTAATGGAATGGAAAAGAACGCACTCCCGTCAATCACCTTTCCATTGTACTTTGACCGTGCCACGCCAGCGTCCGTTGGACGGTGGAATGTGACTATGGCCATTCCCTTCGATCTCCCTTGGCTATTATAGATTATGAACATGTCCTTAATAGGTCCGACCGTTCTCTTGAATAGCTCCTACAGGAAGTGAGGGTATTGTACGTAGAAGGAGCAGTTGAATGTACCCACCTCGATCTCTGTCTCCGCGACATCCATAGGTAAGTTGCTCAGCAATATCTTACTGCCCCGTTGCAAACCCTTCTTCGACAAAGGCAACGTATTTCCGTTGACAAGAGCAGCAGCTTTGCCTATTCCATTCGATGTCCGCCATGCAGGTGCGACGTGACTAGCAGTTGTTCCTACGAGCTGACGCTTGGTCCCATGGTAGGCATTCAGTCGCGCTGAGCCTGCCCTCGTCTGTCCAATCATTGAGGTCTCCGAAACTGGGTTTCAGCGGAGATATAGCGACCCGGTAAAGGAAAGGATAGCCAAGGACCCGAAATTTGTCGATAGACTGTGGTGGACGAAGACGGCAAAGAAGGTTTTCCCTATTGGCTTTGACAACTGTGAAGGCTCGTGCTCACGTGATCTTTAGAGTCACATACGTGGCTGCGCTGTGCTTGTGGTAACCTCAAAACACCTCTCCTCCCAACCACCACCTCCTTCTCATTAAACTGATCGGTATGTGGGGCATAGTTCTGTTCCGTACATGCTCATATTTCGCGCAAAGTTCTACGTTCATAGATACATAAATGGTTCCCCTCGGCTGTTAGTACTACTGTGCATAGATCCTGACGTTGCTTACTCAGGCCGACACCGAGCACACCTACAAATTCGATGTCAAGGTAATATCGACAAAATCATGCCATTCTTACACCTCTTAGCATCTAATTATAGATGACCTGCGGGGGATGCTCCGGGGCCGTTACACGCGCGCTCAAGAGATATCAGGAAACTAACGTTGGAAGTAAGCACCATACCCTGTTCAGGTTGAAGATAGCTCACTTTGAGCCAGCGGTCTCCTCGTTTGATGTTAGCTTAGAAAAGCAGGAGGTTGTTGTCATAGGAAACGCTCCTTATGATGATGTACTTGCTGCTATCAAGAAGACTGGCAAGGAGGTTAGCAGAATTGGAACTCCATGAGAGTCCTCCTGATATGACACACTCTAGGTTCGCTCCGGCGAGGTTGTCCCTCAGGAAGTCATCCCCCAGGGGGCCATACCCCAGGAGGCTGTCTCCGCTGAAGTTGTCAATAACTAAAGGTAGAAGACCCGAGCATTGTATCATTGTATTATGTGATTGTCCGAGGTTCAGCTTTCGTGGGATGTGAGACGGTCCTCCGTGTCAGTATACCACTTTTTCGGTCTGCAGCAATGAACCTACGGCCATGGACGGATACTCCGTGATCCGACAATTCTGTCTTGCTATTAGAGAGGGATTCCTCCGTGACGACTGCCTTGAACCCCGATGGAGGTATACCTGCATTAGCCGTCGGGATCCGGAAGGCGTCATTAGTATATGTCATGTGTCTTGTTCTGCCTCATAATACTCGGAGATCGTCGCTGCAACTCCATCTGTCCATCCATCCATCAATATGGCGGAAGTGGTTCGTAATCCATGATACGAGGTTACGTTCGCCATCTTAGTATTCCGTCATCTAGCGGGCTGAGTCCTAGTAGTGCTGGAACTTCACACATGTCCTCAGCGATAATTCTCACGTCCTGCTGTCTCATTTCGTCTTTTCCACGTGGGGAGGGATATTGGTGTGGCATCTATTCCGCTGCCTTGTTCCCGTCGGATCTCTGCCACCACATCTAAGACGATGCGAGGGCCTAATAGCCACTTCCCAGTCATGCATAGTTCCGACTTCGCCGGCCTAATGACATCAGCACCATTATTCTCTGGGAGTACCGTATGTCCCGTCACGAATCACTGAGGACGTTTGGGACAAATTCACTATTGGTTCAGCGACGGCAAACGTTCCGAGTCATGTCCACGGGTTCGCTTCTGAATGAGAGTGGCTGATCATGCAAATGCAAGACGAGTTGGGAACAGCAAATATGACAGGTGCTAGTAGTGTTGGGCTTGTTGGCACAAAAAAGTCGAGCTTGAGAATCGATTCAATGAGCTTCTACAGTGTTGTACCTCTCAGAGAAATATGCACGATGGTCAACGATACTGAGTGTGATTACCGATCCCCATTTCCCGTGGGCATGACAACCGATCGTGTCGTACAAAAATTTCCCTCCCGACTCGATCTAGATATCCAGTTTGTGAGATGTTTAAGCGTGCCGTCGTTCCACAATCTATACCTCGATTTCCTCCGGGAAGATAAAAAAAACTGAGTATACAGTAATATTAACGCGAGATACGTGGATGCCCATAAATACACCAAATCTATAAATACACGAGCTGACTGACGAATCTAGCGCGATTTATCGCATCACCTATCAATAAATTTCTCACCTTCGTTGATCTTCCAACTGCATCTTTCACTGATCAAAGGCTTCCCCCAAAAGATTGCGCCTCGGATAGGGGGGACTCTGGAGTCGTACCTGCCTGTCATCCACGGCGAGTGGGTCGAGCTTCGCTAGAAGACCTGCGAAGATTATTAGACGTGTTCTCGAAGTCACGAAGTACCAACATTCGAGAGTCCGTATTCCCTGGTCCGAAGGAACGCCGTGGTCGATTGATTTTGGTAGCACGAGGTGTATTGATCTGCCAGTGGGCTACACGTATATGGAGTGAACCGAGCAAGGAATTTGACTTTTTAGCGGAATAGGATACGTCGCGGTAGCTGGACCCTGGCCTGGCTATGCCGTTGCAAACTATTGGCAAATACGCGTGGCCACAAGTTTTCTTGGTCAAGTCGAGAGGGACGGAGACTCCGATGCTCAAATCCGAGCGAGGCCGATAATCATGATTATGGCGTAAACCATTTCTGACTTTGACACGCAACATTCAACCAGCAGGCTTTCCTTTCCTCGTCGGGCCTCGTAACGAAACCTAGCCTATGACTTATTGTGCCGTGCCGTGTCTGGCGGGAAAAGGGATTGTCATCTACGGCGGGAAAGCTCCTGTCATTGCTCTTCCGTGGCCCATGATCAACAATCCAGTCGCCAGTCGGGCGTCACAGGGGTTCTGTCATACTCTCTGGGATATTATGGGAAGGGAAACTGCATTTTTATTGATCAACGCTTCCGAAGATTACGACTCGGCTAGGCAAGTCTTACCAGAGGTTGGAGTCTCTGGGAGCGTACAACGGCGTTCCTTTCCGTTCCTTTCGATCAGAGACCCTCGAACCTTCATCATGATATAGGTCAGCTTCCGTCCCCCCCGGAGGCCATGGGCACTCGGGTTATTATTCCCGACATCACCTACTCTCGGGTTCGTGCTGCTTTCCGAGGAGACATGGCGGCTATGAGTTCTGAGCTCTCGAATTTCCCCTCTCAGCTGGTATTGGATCGTTGATGGGCGCATCCTTCCCCATGTGTGGATAGGTCATTGCTTCTGCGACATCAAGTTCTGCGGTCTCCAGCTCATTTGGGTAAGAGCAAGATTTCTTCCCACCATTCATGCCACTTCATGCCATCTTAGTCTCATTGATCAGCCTCTCTCACTGCATCGACGTGTTACCGTTTCTATGCAAGCCTCTGCTGGGCCATTTCCGATCATACTCTCGGGCTACGTTATCACCTGCTTTAGAATGGCACCTTCTTGAGTAATCTCGGGGAAAACATGTCCCTATTTTGTCTGGCGACAATGAATGCCACTGTTCCTGGCTCTCTCGACTACTCTTCCCCTGGGCCGGCGCCTGTGTACTATCATGAGGTACATCAGGTACTGATAATTAATTGTACCCCATATCATGGAGACCGTTCAAAGGGCCAGGTATCCATTCACGTAAGGAATTGTCATTGTATTGTCACTGAGAGTGCGGATGGACGTTTTTGGTCTTTGTTGTTGTCACATTTGTCATCTATGGATGCTACGGTAGAGGTAATATGCTAGCAATATCCCGTCTGGAGTTCTCTATGGCGGGCAAACGAAGTACAGTATTTTTCGACGGAGTAAAATACAAACATACCGCTTTGTCACGCCAACATGTTCCGATCTTAAATTGTAAATAGCGTCGCACTTGACAGGGATGGTTAGTTTGCGTTAACTCTTCGCTTGTTAGCTGAAAATAAGACCGCGGATCCTCGAACTGGGGCTCTGATGTGTCCTGTAATCCCAGTTCTGTTCTATTCTGCTGTTCCGACTCCTGAGGTGGTAGCTCGCGGGTGCTGGCTCTCGTTCCTAGTAGATCAACACGTCAATAAACTTCGGATTAACCCTTTTTGCGTTTCGGCTTCGACTTCTGATAGCAATGATATTGCATCTCATGAGGGATGATTGCTAGGACTGGTCGTCGGCATCTTGTGTGCGGCACCGTGCCTCAGCCACACGGCCGTCAGCTAACGTTATCGAATAAATTGCGAATTTATGGGTTGTTCTGAAATGTGTTCTGCAGCTCCATGGAGAGCTGAGCAGTGATGGCGAATGTATGATCCAAGATAACGTCAAATATCAACAGGAGGACCGCGGTAGGAGGTCCGAGGGCTCCGAGTCGAGTGCTCAGGCCTCAGGGCTCAGCGGGCGAGATTGATAAGGCAAAGTTATATGATGGAGTGGGACTTGTCAATTAAAAAAAAAGATTTTAACCGGTTATTTTCCGCCCGCCGGTTTGACTTATTTGAGGTGAAAATGCAATGGCAGGTCGGTGGGTCGAGTGCTCATTCCCTCCTCCCAGCTGACTTTCTTCTCTTCCTTTCATCGTCCTTTGCCCCCATAATCCATAATCACCATCCCATGGAACACCAAGATGCGCAACATCAGCAAAAGGGCTTTCTCAACAATCTTTTCATTTCCGAGCTAGGCGCTGACCGCGGGAACGAATCTCACCATCTATCTATGTACGGTGGCGCTCTGCCTTCTCCCTCGCCGCCCACCATGTCCCCTCCCAATTCCGTCATCCCCAACGTCCATCTCGACCTCGACCTCGTTACTCAACTAATCAGCTTACAAGGCCAGCAAGCTGGCTCGGTCAGCCAGGGCCAGTATAGCCCTCAACTCGTCCTCCAACAACGTCTCAAGCTTAATCAGCTGCAGCAACTCCAGTTACAGAACCAGATCCTTCAGCAACAAGTAAGTCGAATAATGCCCACTTCTCCATCGCGTTCTCATCGCGTCAACTCCGTCATCGCCGATATCTATAGCTCGAATTCCTAAATGGCCAAGGGACAGCGCCTCCCATCGAGGGCTCAAGCGAGCATCAAAAACCTCAGAATCCTTTCGCCGGTCTCCCCACACCTGGTGAGTGCAAATCTATGATTCACATCATTGGAATGTCAAACCAATCACACCACAGTCAACTCCGCCGAATTGCACGCACAATCTAGCCCGAGTACAGACTACATCTCCCCCATTACCCTTGGATATGTCGATACCTCGCACTTTAGATCCAACAACCAGCAACAACTACCTCCCGATATGCACCTCCCACCCCACCATATATCTGCCTCCAATGACGCTCGCACCGCACCGGCTGAGCTCGTCTTCGACACAACGCCATCAATCCCCTTACCTTCTCCTGGAGAATTAGACTTCGATCTTTCACCTCTAAGTCCTTGGATGGATGCATATAACCCCGATACCTCTCAGCAGCCTCGACGTAAGCGTACTGCGTCACCGCACAGTGAAGAGCAACCGAAAGTGGCGCGACAGCGTCCGTCCCCGACACCGCGGGTTCCACCCGCTCAGAACTCTACGAAGCGCGGCCCACGTAGCACAAAATCTGCATCCTCAACCCCACTTCTACGCTCGTCACGCCCAGGGGGACGGAAGAATAGCACAAGCGGGGATATACCTGGCGACAGTCCATCGCCTGTAGACTTATCAATGCCACCACCTGGGGCACCCGCATCCCAGACCGAGTTCAGCGCATCTCGCCACGTGAATGCGCCCGTCACGAACTCATCGCCCACAAGTACTGCCAGACATACTCAACAACACATAACGCCTGTCACACCTGCGAGTATCATGAATCTGGGAGGACTCGGCATGAACAGTGGCCTTGCGCCCCCGACTCACGCCGTGAAAATTGATGGCAAGGGCAAATCTGCTAGCCGTGGGAAAGAATCTTCCTCTTCTGTTCCGATGTCCAAAAAAGGCAACGGAGTCTCCCTCGTGAGCCCGAGCCTAAAACCTATTTTACCGGGTAAGTCTGCTATCGTTATTTCCTCCGTGGACCCGCTCATCTTTTTGCATATTAGCTGGGAATGTCTCTGCTTCTAATGCACTCGCATCGTCGTCCCTACCGTCGCCTGTACTTCGCAAGACATCACATAAGGCTGCGGAGCAGAAACGTCGCGATTCGCTCAAGACAACGTTCGACGAACTCCGCACGTTACTCCCCCACATCCCACTACCGAGTGAGGATGGTTATCCAGATGAGCCGGTCCTACCTGGCGCCATGCCTCCCCGGGGTCCACCTAGAGGCAATACAGACGGCCCAAATCGAGGTATCAGCAAATTACAGCTCTTGCGATGCGGAAATGACTACATCCGTCTACTCCAAGACAAGACTTCAAGACGTGACAACGAGATTGCATTGCTCCGTTCTGAAGTACTGCGTTTGCGTGGTTTCATGAGCGAGGATATATGGCGAGAAGGCGCGGAAGAAATCGATCTAAATCGCGACATTGATTTTGGCGAGCTTGGTCCGTGGCGTCGGGGTATGAGCACGTATGATGGTGACGATGGGGACGAGGATGCGCCAGAGTAACCGTTCTGATCTTACAGCGACACGTCTGGGCGCGAGTCGCACTTGGCGTACCGACGTGCTGGCCCGTGGGTGTGATGATTAGGTATTTCGCAATGACCCTATCGAAGAAGATATTTTTTGTTTTGTAGCGTCGTAATGACGTATTGAGCAACCACGTACGGATTTCCTGATAAACCCTTTCTTTGTGTGGAATTCCGACTGACACACCTGTTATTCTAACCCGTCTCCTGGCTCTGAAAGGCGCGAATTCCCAATCCTGTTTAGTTTCTCCCCCTTTCCCGTCTTGTCTCCCTGTCCCCAGTCTCATAAGACCACACCCGACTACTACACTTCGTATCCGCCTTCCCTCGTCCCATTTGTGGGAATGAAAAAAAATCACTCCCAACTAGGTTTGCGTTTGGACTTGGGTACTTGTCTACAGCCCTTGCGTTGAACCACCCAGGTATCCTGGTCTTGTTCTCTACCTTGGGTTGGTTCAACTCTCAGTATCATATATAGACGCAACATCAGCTCTTCGTGATCGGGACATCTACGTCTAGGCACAGCTCTATGTTCTGGTTGGCCGTGGTGATCACCTTGCACTTGTGGTGATGACTACTCTGGCTACTCCGGGCAGTCTCTCATTCAACTTCGCACTGTGCACACGCCGTTTCGCCCCTTTGGAGGCCATCGGATTTTTCTATACTTCACACCTGATATTTGCTGCTACGAATAGCGGGAGCCCGGGGACGTGCCTCTTTCCTTTCCCATGCCGATAGTATCCTTCTTTTTTTTTCTTGACACAGATGCGTAGATCGTGGTCCATCGGTCTTTCTCATCACCCGTAATTCCCGTTGCTCACCTAGCATACGTACCTACCGCCAAATCTTTTCCGCGAAAATTCTCATTGTCATAGGGGCCTACTATGCGAATTCCTCCATTGCGCGAGACCGTTTTTCTTTTTTTGGGTGTGTACTGACAGTAGAGAAGTCTACGCGGCACACACACCTGTTACTCGGCCGTTGCTTCGTTCATAAATGGTGTTATGCAGACGGTCACCACTCCGGGTCTTCCTTTCCCTGTCATGTGCGGAACGAGCGCGGAGGAGCTGTTGGTGCGGACCGCTGTCACGTCAAGCTTATTGCCTGCAGTCTGACTGCTCCGTAGCTACCACAAAACCGCCCCACCCCGCCCCCTTTTCAACTGAGCAGCATCAATCGGCGTGTGCTGGCCCGGCGCATCTGTCTCCGTTATCTAACAAACGACTCGGCCATCAATGTATCGGGAATAAATGTGCGATAGCACCATGAAGCGCCACATTCCGTGGCTCTATACCTGCTTGCTCCGTGTATCACTATATCGAAAACACGGATAGTGTAGCGAGGGTTTCAGAATTTCTTAATTGAAACACGCCGGGATAGAGCCCATCCAAGTCACCCATCCGGCGGTCATTCAGTGAGATCCCGGCAGTTAGATGGCGTAGGCTGTAGCATCTATGGCCCACAGGCTATCTGACGATTGGAACCGGCTTCGCGGTGCTTAATTTATTTATAGTATGCTTGGAGCTCGTGAAAAACACATCCCGTGGGTCCTCGGTAGACGAGAAGGGGTTGATGTAGTTTGCCACTAGTACTCGTACTGCGAAATGTGGGATGCTTCGCCAATACGTTCAGAGGCAGGGCCGATACCAGTCTCGTCGAAGGCAGTGAGGATCGGTGCAAGAAGCGCTTACTTCTCTCCCTCTTCTCAATGCGGATTTTGTACATCGACGATCAAGAGAGCAAGAGATACGAGGGAGTCTGAACTTTTCCTCCCAGCGGAGCACAACTTCAATCACCGCCGAAGCTTGATGAAGCCGTGGATTTTGACTGATTGAGTATGGTATAGTATCTTACTGGAGTGATGTTCCCACACTGGATTGATTGGAATGGAATTCAACTTCCTTTGTTCCCAGCGATAAGATCTTAAGATAACGATCGGATCTCGTTCCAGGACCAGGAGAATGCAGATCTCAGATCCGCGGTTCCCATTTATAGCCGGTTCCTGGTCCCGTGGTTCAAATCGTGAAATAATTTTTTCCCCCCCACTTCATCAACCTGCCAAGTATCCGTATCACTGTCAACGGCACAGCAACAATATGTCCCAACCTGGTCAGAGTCCTCTGTACGTCGTTGGCTGTTCAACTGTAGTGGGCATCCTCCCATCAGAGCACTGGCTCACCGTCACGTATGACATGGCAGCTCTGCCGTATTCTTACTCCATCTCGCATTGGAGGCGCCGTTGGCCATCCAAGGGCTCTGGACCCCCGCATCCCTCCCTTTCCTCCAATTGAACAACACCACGCTTGTCGTGCTGAAGGTGCGTGGTGTTTCGAAGGTTGCAACGAACCGTGATCTGAAAGTATACACGGTTTTGTTTGAAGATGTACGCGACCTTGGTGCTTGCCGTCTGCATCGCCGCGTTGCTCTGCTATCCTCTACCAGGTGAGTCGCCTTCGTGTGGACACACACAAAGCGATACGACCACGATAATATATCCCAGAGTTCCTACCCGGAAAGCGGGCACTTGCCATTGGTCTCTGCGTGTATCATACCATCATTTCGACCGTACTCTTCCAAGCTCCGCGCTTCATTCCGTTCTCGTTCGGAGCCTTATTCGAAACGTCAGCACGGCTATCTTTTTACGCTATATTCACACATCCAAGCTGATCCCCTTCTCTATCTACTAATAGGTACAAGGTCACCCCTGAGATCGTCTGGGGATGCATGCATGGATTCTTGGGTCTCGGGTTTGTCGCATGGTGGCAGGGGACCGTGGGATACACGCAAATGTTGAAGAGGACAGAATAGGTCTGTTAGACCCCACCCTACTGACTCGACCCTACCGGTGCTGCTGCCGTGCCGATATCATTACCACAAATTTGGTAGACTGACAGAGACGAGTAGAGAACCGGACGGAACTATGATGTACGATCCCGAGTAAATGGCAATGTGGGGCTGGAATTGCGGGGCGGGTTGAGGCTTTGCCGCGCCAAGATTCCAACCATCGAGGTCAGTCTGAGGAATTGCCATGTATGAACGTATCGGCGGCGGGAACTTGAAAAGAACAGAGATCGAGAATGTATGCTGACAACGGAACTCCCAATAACGGGACGTTTGCAGTTTGATAGTAGAAGACTGGCGTACACTCTGACAGTAATATTGAGCCGTACGGGTACACCGGTCAATGGCATCACCGGCCATGGTCGTTGATCGTCGCCAGGCCAAAGATGTCATTGGGCTATATGGGTTACATATACAGCAACTGACATATTCCCGCTTAGCTCAGTTGGTAGAGCGCGTCACTAGTAACATGCTTACTTAATGACGAGGTCAGTCGTTCAAGTCGGCTAGTGGGAATCCTTTTTCTTTCCATCCATCTTGCTCTGTGTGAACGCGGAGCGCCTTGGAAGTGTGCGAAGAGGGACGAAACGAGTCTGTTGATTGATCTGACTCGGATCTCCGAATCTCAATACACCGTCTTGCGTACCTATTGCTCTTGCATGTTACATCCTTCAAAAATGGGGCAAAGGGGGAAACACATGACCGGGGTGTCCCAGTCCCAACTCCAGCTCTGGTCCGTCTGAGCCTGAAACGCGCCGCGCCCCCCAAAGACGGGGCCTGGCCCCGCGGGCGCCTGGAATTGTTGGGTGGGTCAAAAGCCGGATCAGTCCCGGCCCGAGATGTTACTTGTAATGGATAATGCACAGCCCCAAATGACGTTAAGCCTATCTGTCATGTGCGAGCGCTGTAGCGTTTTGTGTCCCACATGGGCGGCTGGGCCCTTACTGTATGTAGGGCTGTTTGTTTGACGTTTGGCATTTTGCCACCCCCCCCTTCAAGTCTCGGCCTGTGCAACGCTGGGAGTGACCGTGGGCGCTTACACTCCCCTTATACTCCTCCCCCGCGGATCGTGTGGAAGATGGGTGTACACCTACCCCCTTCGCGAGAAAAGAACCCCACACAATATCTTTCTTCGACGCCACATCGTTTGATATATGAAAGAGGCCGACACCCCACATGCCGGCGTCTACTTGGCACGGGAGTGGATTTGTGTCGACACATGATAGATACTAGTGATAGATATGGAAGAGGGCTAGCGGTCGTCGTCATAGCTGCCGACGTGGCGAAGCATCACTTGCTCGTCCGCCACCAGCCCCCCGCTTCCATTCCCTTCCTTTGTTTGCCCCAGGGCGGTGGCGGCCACACCAATGCCAAAGCGGTGGATAAGGACCCAAAAAATAAAAATATTCCTGACCGAATTGTCATGAGGCCGGCGGTACCCTGACAATACGAAGCGACATCACCTCGAGGCCTGCCTCTTCTGGTACCGTACAAACTGTATTGCTAGTAGATCTATAATTCGAGTCAGAAATTAAAATCATTTGTTCCCCACGCTACTGGATGAACACCCACTCATTTGTGATCGTTAACCTCCCTATTGTTGTATGAGTGAGTCATTTCGAGACCTTCCTTGTTCCTCCATCCCAACCACCCCGTGCTTCCCTTCTTCATTTTGAGAACAACACCGGGGACTTATTTCCGACCGTAAGGATGGGGAGGCGTCTCTTGTATATGTCACCGCGAAAGTTGATCCCTACCGCTTTCAGAGTACTTGGGACCCATCTGATCGGCCGCAGTAGGACAAAAGCAAACCCCTAGCCCCCGTAACCCTGCACGCGACTAAAGCGTTGTGCATTGGATCGCCATGCCCATGTCACGGGCCAGTCAGCCCGGTGTTATTAATACAGAACAGTAGGTCGAACGGTCGAACGCACGACCTGGCCACTGCAGACCGTGGATGACCGGGTTCCATTTGATTCTATTGCCGACGAAGGAAATTTTTTGACAGCCCGGATCTACCTTCCCAACCGTTGAAATTTGCATACAGCGTTGGCGTTTGGTCTAGATCTTTGGCTTCTTGATAGACAGTGATAGGCACCGCGATGGAGAGAAGGCCTAGTACCTCCGTGAAACTTTCGCAGGTCGGTGCCCGTTTGCCATCTAGATGTGGGATAGCACAGTGGTCCAGAATGACAGATTTATGGTCGAGAAGCCCATAAAATTGATACCTCGCAGCTGAGAAAGCATACCTGTGCAACTACTGAGAATATGTTGAGGATCGACTTCAAGGTTGATTATCGACGGCTTGCTTCAATTCGAGGCAATTTTTTTTCACTTCCTTGTCCCCGGGGGATGGGTCATGGTTAGTCTAAATGGCTAATGCCGTCGTATTACCATAGATGGATGCGACGATGCCGATAAGCTTACTTACACAGGTCACGAGAAAGTCAACCAGTCAGCGTGAGCGGAATAAGGCAAACATTACCGTAGTGCCACTTATTACTGGATATGAAACACGTGTTTTGTGAAAGAGAAGTGCTATATAGTCGACCGGAAGGGGGAAGAGTCTGGGAAACTTTCGGGGTGATCAGCCAAGAAAGATCGAAGCAAGAGCCAAATGGAGCTGTGTGGCGAGGGCGATACCGTGAATTGACCATTTAGGAAGGGGCTAAGAGTGTACAGGTAGGGTATACAGGGGCAGTCCATTCTTTAGAGAAGTTCCTAGCTGAGCGGAGGACTCACTAATTTGACCAATGTGTAAGCAAGTGATGGTAGGATGTATTGATGGAGCCATAATTGTATTTTTAGTCACGGTACCGCCCACCGTAACCAGTAATCCTACGTAGATGAGTGGCTGGAGCTGATCCGGTGATGTAGCGGTCTATGACCACAGCGAGCATTGAAAGTGTGAGAAAAAGCGCGAGCTCGGAATAGTAGGTCCTACGAGCGATCAAAAGGGAACGTGGGTGTGCGCCTAGACGTCGTCTCATCGGGTCTCGCCGCGGGGCCGCTCTGGGACATTCCGGTGACAAAAAGCGTGAGGAATGTTGACACTGTTAGAGTCATCAGGCTACCAGATCGAGTCAATCACAATAAATTTCTGGTCCCGAGATCGGGTCAAGGAGGATGGACCCAGAAATAAGTTTGTGGAGAAGGAGGAAAGGGAAACACAAGGATTTTCTTGGCCGCTCAAGCGTCTGAAGGGAAATGTAGGAGCGCTCAAAGTCCCCAAAGGCGGTTAGCCGCGCTGACAGTAAGGGGATGCCCTCTATATCCAAGCTGTCGGGCTCATGAGAGATCCAGGCCGTAGCGCGCTGGAGCGGAACATTGGTGCAGTGTCTCCACAGCAACGGGAGAGTAAAATGGAGCGGGCGGACGGGACATAGGTGTGGATGGCCGAATTGAGGCGGGGGAAGACTGCGCCCAAGCATCCGCTGCGCATAGAGTACAATAAAAGGGTAGGGTATGACATGTAGAGAAGAAAGAAGAGGGAAAATAAAATAAAAATAAATAAATAAGAGGAGGAAAGATAAGATCTTTGTGGGGACCCTGAAATTGGACGTGTGGAATGGAAATGAGGGGGCCGTTGCTTCTGTCTGACTTTGGTGCTGACCTATGAGAGCCTCAGGTTAACTTATCCGGTGGGAAAAGGTAAACAAAACCACGTGTCTATTTGTGGGTAATTATTTACGTGCACCTGCCCGAGTTATAACAACCCCGGCGTTCACTCGCCTGTTTATTAGGCCACCACGCTCTCCCGTTCCACCCAACACCAGGGATATACCATCCCCTCCCCTCCCGCTTGAGCACTCGATAACATGGCCGTTACTTTCCCTCCACATCCCTCTACCATTCCACCCCATAAACGTCGTCGTCGCACCGCTACTTCCGTCCTCGCGGGCGATTTCGACCCACGGCCACCCAGGGACGTGCTCACCAGCCTTCTCAACGGCGTCCCCCGCTATTCCGCTGTCGAGTCGGCGGACGACATGAAGCGGGAAAGGCGGAGGGACAAGAAGGCTCGTGAAAGCGCAAAGAAAAGGGCCAAATCGGCCCAAGATGAGCCCGTAAATGGTGAATCGGGCGCCCACCTCGATACTGTTCCCTCCATCGCCGATACCACCTTACATTCCAAAGATTTCCTTTTTGACCCATCCTCCTCCTCGGCCTGGGGTTCCCGGCCGGTGTTACGCCTCGCCACAACGGCGCGTTCGGTATCGGTCACACCACCACCGATGCCCTCATCTCCTCCCACTACTCCCGGACCTTCTATTTCTTCCAGCACCTCACGGACCTCGTCCAAGCGACCGCACACCCCAGGGGACGATTCCGATCTGGACGAATCGAACGACGACGCTCTCGGGCCACGTCGGCTGCCACGACAGCGCAAGAAGCGTCCCGCAGCCCGCAAGGGATGGAAGGGCTGGGTGGAGGGGTCGCCACCCCCGTCTGAAAAGTTGATAAAGCTCGATGAGGTGCAGGTGTTGGAAGAGCGACGGACTCGGAGTGGGAAGAGTTTCGATGCCATCGGGCTTGGAAAGGACTCTTGGGTCTAAGATGGTGCGCTATGTACCGCCTCCAAACCTGGTATTGCCCGGTTTGACCTTGCACCTCACTTGCTCTGCCAGCATACATGACGAGCGGGCACTGCGGCGCTGTGCTGCGCATGGTAGTGTGTGCCGTTCCGCCGTAACTTTATTTATCCGTCCAATGGCACTGGCACACTCTATCTCTGTTTTCCCATTCATTCTTGCTTTATTCCTGGATCCATACCTCCGCTGCTCTCTGGTCTGTTTTGGTGTATATCCCCTCATTTTTCATCATTGTTATGTTTGGCTTTGCGCGATCTTTCACACATCGGTACCATCCTCCTGTATTTCATAAGCGTCGGGTTTCTTCTGCAGCCAATATCCTCTTTCCGCGGCTGCGGCCGTGAAGACGTATCACCTTAATGTTTTTGCTTTTTGTATTTCTCGTTGAAAGTAGATTATCGCTTCGACCGCATACGCACGCACACACGCACATAACTGTGATCCGCACTAAGAATTTGATAGAGTTGATTGGTTAGTTTCGAGAGGAGGACCCATCTAGAAATTAATAAAGCATGATGGCAAGGGGCTGGATCAGGGCTAGCAGCGAGGTCATCTGGTCCTGACGATGCCGTCAGCAAAAGGTTAGAGTCGGGGACAATGCGACGCCAAGCTACCGTTGACTCTGGACATGACAGGTTGGCACTCTTCCCACGATCGATCCATCAATCCCGTTCCACCACCAGCCCGGCTCGCCCGCCCGCACCTGACAAGACCCAACGTGGCAGAGCTCGGTTCTCGACACCTCTTCTTTTCTGCAAACAAATGTACGTCAAAATCCTACACACTCCCTCGCTTCTCTCTTTCCTTTTGGTATATCTACACCCCCATCCCAGACTCGTCGTCCTCTCACCAGGCGCCCGCGTGCACGATCACAAACGCCTAACTGACACAAAACTGACGCTATGCTCCGTCTAGACCACCCACGAAATCGCCACGATGCTGTCGCGTTTTCTGCCTCCATCATTGCCTCCGCCTCAGTCATGGTATCCTGGACATATGACGCAATTCTCTCGCATCCTTCCCAGCTTACTAACACGCACCGACGTTGTCCTCGAACTTCGGGACGCTCGTCTACCACTCACGAGCGTCAACAAAAACTTTGAGGGTAAGTAAGTAAGCAGTAAGCAAGCAAGTGATTGCGTCACGAAACCGCCGTGACCAAAAAAAAAAAAAGACACCGAGCATTCCGACGATAACGGCGTGTGCTTTGCGGCCCTGCACCGTGTCCCCGTCCACGTGTTGTTCATATGCTATTTTCGGTCGTCTGGGGTTGCTCTTACGACGCAAAACGATGGGCGTGGCTTCATCGTGTGGCTGATCAGAATGTCCTGGATTATTCTCTGCTCGGAGATTCGATTGCCAGTGTAGTCCCAAAAAGCAACCTCTCAGCGCGTTTACCTTTTCTGGTTTTTAACGTGCGGCCCAGCCCAGCAGGCACGGGCATTAAGGCGCTTCATGACTTTCGCGCCTATCCCTCGCGCACAACTTGCGTTTCGAGTCTCTGATTTTTGTGGAGCTCCGTTGCTGATATGATCAACGCGACTCAGGAGCGTTGAATCGATGGCGCGCAGAGCGTGTACGGCTCCCAAAACACGCCGCCACTTCTTCCTCGCTCGCCGGAGCACGCGTGTGCGAGCGGGTGGTCGTGTTCAGCAAGCGTGATCTCGTTCCCGAATGGGGCATCGAGGTATGGAAAATTATCAACCTCCTTGCATTTCGGTACGATTGCTTACGGCATCGTGCCTGTGAGTGCAGCCCTTCCAGAGGGCTATGGCCGCAAAATTCCCCGACCAAAGGACAATTTTTGTATCATGTAACAGGCCAAAGGATCTCAAAGCACTCAGCGGCCTGCTAGTGAGTAAGTCGCCTTGTCCAGCCGCCTTATCTATACACGGTTATATACTCGACGTGATATAGATATCGCTCGAGAGCATCCACACATGCCTGAGCTAAATGTACTCGTCGTTGGCATGCCTAATGTTGGCAAGTCAACACTGTTGAACGCCCTGAGGGACGTTGGTATTCCCGGCCGTGGGTTTGTCCAATAATCTCATCTGAAAATTATTTACGATTTGTGCATCGATGGTCAGCGACACCCAAGGCCCTCCGCACCTCCGCTCAGCCAGGGCTGACAAGAGCTCTTTCCACACGGTTAAAATTATCGCAAGACCCACTTGTTTATTCCTTTGACACTCCAGGAGTGATGCTGCCTTTTCTTGGACGCGGTGACAGAGGTGCCGAACGGGGGGTTAAATTAGCACTGATCGGTACGCAACTGCGCAGAACAGTTACTTTTTGCAGCGTGTGTATCGAGTAACATTAATTCTACCCCGTCTAGCCGGTATTAAGGAAGGACTATATGACAGTGAGGCGCTTGCTGCCTACCTGCTGTATCGCCTTAATGCACTTAATAGGGACGGTAGGTTCATTATGATATGAATTATTACACCGCCATTAAATTCTGATCCGCTTGCTTTTTTGTGCCTATTCTCTGATCGAAAGGTCCCGCTTATCTGACGCTGTTTTCGCCGGGGACGAAGCCAACTGATGACGTGCAAGAATTTTTGGATCTGTTAGCGCGCAGACTGGGCATGCTGCGGCGCGGTGGGGTGCCTGATTTAACCAGGGCGGCCGGCTGGTTCGTACGATGGTGGAGAGAACAAGGCAGTGCGGCGAGCAACCGCCAGACCGGGTGGGGCCTCGATTTTGAGTGGCCGGCCGACGCTGATATACATGCGGGCGCGAATGATGAAGTTATCCAGGCACACATGGAGAGGTGTATTGGACACTTCGTGGATGAGGAGGCGCGGGAGGAAGAGGAAGGCGGGGCTGTCAGTACGACGCAAGAACGGAAGCGCATTCGCGAGGAGAAACACGTGAAACGAGCAATTCGCACTAAGGCCAGGTTGGCCGCTAAGCGCCCAAATCGGAGCTCTGCCTGATCGACGAGAGGAGGTACCAACAACTGGAACTGGGAGCACGAGGATGGTTATTTTTCTTTGATTTTCCCTCTCTTCTCTTCACAAACGGGACTGGCTCGAGATAGGTATATTTGCCGCCCTTCGTACGCATAGGTCCATTCTCCTTCTCACATTCGGTCGTCATTTGCCGGTGCAAGCTTGATCGAGACAAATTAGCTGGAGGCATACATGGCAGTGCTTACCCAGTCAGGAGCCGCCCTTCGGGCGATACGTTGGGCGATGCGAGTTCTATCACTATCACAATTCGTAGTTCCCATCAGTGATCAGATGTTAGAGGACACGGTAGGATGACAGATATCCCTCGATTCGGCGGCGGTTCTGATTCCGATGTCAAGGACTCTCAATCGAGTGGTGATGGCGAAGCAGCTGTGAATTATGACTCAGTATGTGCAGTCAAGTCACGGGGTACCCATCCAGTTGTGACTCACAACTGGATGGCTTGTTGCGTTCTATTGGATATTGCAACTCCATCAGTGATGGTTCTCATATCCGTACAGAACTGCACATTCTTCACGTTTCATAGTGTCCCCCACTCCCACATGCTTTAAAAGGTCAAGAAGGTGAATGTCGGGGGTGAGGGTGTGATGACTACTGAACGCTCTGGTGCTCCTCCTGCTTTCCATCATCGTTGAGGCTTATTTGAGATTGGGTGGAGCAGCTGAATATTAAGCTCGACTTAATGCTTGCTAGGTAAAATTGTTTGATTGGGGCGTTGCGGGGCTTTCCGCATTTATCGATAACAATTGTGCGGCAGTACGCCACCTTTTTGTTATTATTTTTATAACTCCCCAGTGCATGACCAGGCTACTCTTGGGTGTGCCCTAGCGCTGCTTGCTTCGGGATGTCCTGATTTCGGCCGCCAGTACTATGACCGATAAAAAGATCAAGCCACACGCCACCTTCCCTCTTTGGAGAAGTCGGTTACAGTGTGATTCCCCGCAACCTTGACAACGCCTCAGCGAAATTCACTCAACGTCATCGTATTGTATTTTCAGGAAGCAATGGACCATACGATTTCCGTTGCGTAGTCGCGTAACGCCACTAGACGACGGGATTTGTCTAGTGGCTTAGGAGAAAACGCTTGAGTAGCATTTAATAGACTTCAAGTTGGCGAAGGGCGCAAGTCAGAATCAACGGAGGATTCTGGGGTAGCCTGCCGTAAGCAAACCAGTTTTCGGCATCTTGATTAAGGTGCATTCATCACTGGAAGAACGTCCAACGCAGCCGGCGAGAGATTTGGTGTAGTACATGGGATGCTGCACAAACTTTAATCTGCGACGAAGGTGACGTGAGGGTGCATTTATGAAAGAGTCGAGACACGACCGCCTGAACATGATGTATGATTGATAACACAAGGTTCGTCAAGATCATCACTTGCAGAATCAAGAAAGAAAACAAAAAAAAAACAACCCTCTCCCCTTTTTTTTTTGTTAGGACCAAAGTATGAGGCACGAACGTGCTTGTCCGGCATTTCAAAACCACCCGACCATTCAATAGGCCTTGGAGAAAATATCATAGGCCATGGGATCAAATCTTTTTTTGTTGTGATAAGGAAAAAAAAACATATGGCTTTCTGATGTGTGATTTTCCTATGAGAACGGTCTCGTCAACGACAGGACAGCTACGAATGCCAGTGGGACATGTCAGTGTCCCAGAATGCGTATAGAAGGAAAACGAAAAAAAAAATACAACTCGCGGACGTTGACCAGGATTTTTTTTGCGTCTGCGTCGTGTCAAGTAGGAGTAACCAAAGGTCGTGCGAGAGCGGGTAGGGTGAATGTAACTGCGCGGTAATGTGTGAAGTAGCAGGCCATGTCGTTTTGGCAGGACACTGGAACTTTGAATGGACTGGCCACTCGCAAGTAGGACGACATTCCACCCTCCAGCCACAGGTGCCAACGAACGCGACGGCTTCGGTAATGAACCTTACAAAGGGTTGAACAAGAGGACACCTTTGAGGCGTCATACGTGGTTCGCCATGGCGACTTATACTGGAAATTATTTTTCGGCCACCTTCGGGGAGGTCCGGACTCCAAAGAAATTGCCAGTTGCCATTTGTTTGCTCTGAAACAATTGGGGATAAGATAAGAGCTAGTTGTGATAGTGAGCGGGTCAGATGGTTGTATGGTCTGGAGAGTCGGTCTATGTATCCAAAAGATCATGTCCTGAGGGATCATGCCGGTGGCCCTCCCCCTGTTAAAGTGAAGCTCATGTGGTGTCCAGTTCATCAACCATCTCAGGAACGTGCTTTCATGTTTCATACTTCAAGTTGACATCACTGAATCAAACCATAAGCTTGTGTTCTCGGAGTCTGTTCTCCTGCAGGAAGGAATGAGAAACGAGTGTTTCATCAGGAGACGGAAGGTACTTAATTTGATTATCATCGAGTGTAGGTTTCCCCTCGGTTTGAACTAAATTAAGACAACCCTTGGCATGGAAGAGCTCACTTTTGCAACGTTACGCAAGGCTGGGTGATATCGATGGATACGGTAGAGTACGATCAACCGCACCAGGCTTCTTACATGACAGGGCTTCTTTTTCATTCAATTTCATTAAATTTTTTTGCCGCCAGCCACGGGAAGATATAATCAACGCACTATGGCCACCTGAGACCCAGAGTAGTTAAACTCAATGGCAGATGGATACTGTAGGTCCTGCCGGTGACCGAGGCGCGAGGCGTCCAGGTTTCTGGGGTTGATAAGGCGACGCCCGTGATGTACGTAGCGCCCCTCAAGTCATGCGCAGTGCTTTTATCATGAGTGCGACAACAGCGGGCCATCGAACTCGTATCTTGCTTGTCGCGGACGAGACACGTTCGACGACGTGAAAGGCGGTGCGATGGGCCCCGATACGTAAGCATGTACCTTTTGAAATGACGATCCAATATTGTGCCCTGGAAATTCTTTGCAGGCGGATTAAGCATCGGAACACCGCATGGATGCATTTGATAACTGGCGTCGGCGGTAGAGTGGGTTGTCTCATCAAAGGGGGATCAAATAAGGCAGTGTCACCGGGCCTAATCCTTGTGGGGTTGGGAGTGCCTGTGAAAGCAAACAATTTAATAAGTGTTCACATCCTTGGCTGTGGCTGTGGGTTGAAGGTTTGAGTGTCCCCCGACGGTAAGCATGCGAGTCAGAAGAAGAGGTGATTGCAAACACAGCCACGAAAGCCTGTGCATAGACAGGTACCTCCGGGCGACAGGCATCGCTCAGCGGACATGATTCCTGGGATATACACTCAGTGGAGGTCACAGGGACAAAAGGGACATTAATCATCCAATGCGGTATCCTCTAAGCAGATTGATGTATATTTCGGCGATCTGTGAGGGGCTAGGTTTCTATTTGGTGTATGAAGACAGAGGACTGTCCTACAATAGTTAGTACCTAAGTCCCGCCCGCCACAGGCCTGAGGTCCATAATTGAGAAATTCCATACGACGGTAACTTACATTGGTTATGAACTCTAAAGGCCTTCATTTTCCTTCCATAGAAACAAACCACCCAAACATGGTTTCTCATGCCGGAGGGAATATTATCCGGGGGACGAAAGTGCTTGGCGCTGAATGGGTTCTCACCAGCTTGCTGGTTTCGACCATTACTTAGGGAGGGCGTGCGCCCAAGTGCGTGTATGCCTAACCGCTTTAGGCTGTGACGCGACCGTCATTCCGCCGCGAGTAGCGCGCAGCAACTGGGTGATGAAACTGAACCAATCCATAATTGTAAGATACTGATCTAATCGCACAGGTAGAGCATACAAGTACAAACGGCAAATCCGGTGGCAAGAGCATTTAAATGATGATTAAAAGTCCATATAGTCTCGGCCAGAGGTCCATGCAGGTGCCGCGCTTGAAGTGCCGTATGCGTCTTCTGTCGTGACGCCTTCGACGTCCTTGAACGAAAACTCGCGCTTGAATTTGGCTTCGAGTGAGGACAGTGTACCAATCAACTTTGTGCACGCCTGCTCGAGAGCAGCAGTTGGCGTAATGGTTCCATCCGTTTGAATTTTTACCAGAAAATATGGGTGTAGTGGGTGAGGGACCTTGTAGCCAGCGAAGAGAACCTGAGGCATGGCGAGAAGCTGGCTGAAAAAAAGGGCAACGCAAGTGAGAGAAGTGAAAGCAAAGAAGAACGTACGCACCCGCGAATCATGTTTCCAAGCGTGTGGTCTTGCTTGACGATCTTTATAGTCGCTGCATTCGGGATTTTTGTATCCTCGGTGACCTCAACCCTATGCAAATGGACGCCCTCCGCGTTAGTGTCACACAAATGACATTGGAAGAACAACTCACGGCTTCTCGCCTTCATCGAGAACGAATAGCTCGTATCTATTCGGTGCATTCATGGAGCGGCTGTTAGAACATATGGAGGTTAGTAAACGGTGTTTATGACAAACGTAGACGAGGTAATGGATCATAAGCAGAACTGAAGTATATACGTTTTCGCCAGCGTGCGAAGCACTCAGCGGATTGACAGATTTGGTATATGGTATAATCATATTAGCAAGGAGAGGGGAACAGAACGCTCACCTGTCTTTACTGGTAACAGATGTGCCTGCTTAGAGCGAGTCTGGTCTGAGACCACTAGAGGCTAGACGACGTTAATTGGTGAAGGATGGGGCCAGAATAAACAGAAGGTTCAGGACACAAGGTAAGATCATGAGGTATCATCGACAATAAATTCTAGGCCTGGAGGCCACATCATAGTAGGAAAGAACATGTGAACACAATACTCACGTATTCGTGCAAGCAAAAAGACGCGCCCTTGCCTTGACGCGAGCCAGACACTACAACGCAAGAACTTCGAACTCCGCTCAAACCCCGACGCACGCATTGGTCAGGCCAAAGTCATCCAACGGGAGCCCAACCGATAACGTCAAAACACCTTCAAGGTGAGTTGCACCCCGTTTATTGCACCCCCGTCACGCTTGGATGCTCGCCATGTACTGTACGGGTTCTACTATCTGCGCTATTCGTGTTTCAGTTGTAGTTTGGAGCAGTTCCCGTGGTGGATGGACATCTTAAGACTGGGTGACGTTCATTCATTTACTGACCTGACCACACTCAGAAAATGCCAACCCGTCTCTCGAAGACACGCAAGCATCGCGGTCATGTATCAGCGGGTCATGGGCGTGTAGGGAAACATCGGAAACATCCCGGAGGTCGTGGTCTCGCTGGCGGTGGACACCACCACCGGTATGTCCTGTTTGTCTCCGCTCCACACTGGCTCACCAGATTCCATGCGTATTCAGAACCAACTTTGATAAATACCATCCTGGTTACTTCGGGAAGGTCGGTATGCGCCGCTTCCACTTGACGCGCAATATGCAATGGAACCCGATAATCAATGTGGACAAATTGTGGACGCTTGTGCCGGAGGAGCACAAGAAGGACCTCAAGGAGAATTCACAAATTGTACCGGTGGTAAACGTGCTAGACCACGGCTATAGTAAGGTTTTGGGCAATGGCCGGTCAGTACTTGCGACCTCAGATAGTTGATTCACATGGGACTGAGATTTTGCCCTAGGCTTCCCAACTTGCCAATAATTATAAAGGCACGATATGTGTCTGAAAAAGCAGAGTGAGTGACTTCCGGTAATTGCGCGAGATTTGCTGATTGGGTGTGGCAGGGCAAAGATTAAGGCAGCAGGTGGTGTTGTGAAGTTGGTTGCTTGAGGCCTCGACTGTGTTCTGTTTTACTAGTTTCTCACTCATCCACTCGATGCATACATGACATGAACTGCATGCACTACAAATATTATTGCGTATGCCTGATCGTGCCAAATCTAAGCTCTCAAGTGCGAGGTTTGATGGCTGTGTGGGAAAGGATTTCGGATTTCGGATGCACTTTCTCATCTGGATCTCGGCGGTAGAATTTTCCCGGATTTGCCCGCGGACCGACCCGATAGTTGCTTTATTTGTCACCGGCCGGCCGTGGCACAGACCATCACAAGTACAGTTAGGCCCTGAGAGCTGTCTCTCTGCCTCACCTCCCTCTCCTCTTCTTCGACATCCACGCCATGCCGTCCTTCACAGATTGGTGTAAGTCCCATCTCAAGCAACTCCGCCAGCTATATAGTAATATCGGACTGCTATCTTACTGCAGACAATCAACAGTACGGAACATGGAACCGTACTAGGAGACTTCGTGCGTCTCCTTACTTGGCTAGAACTGACACCAATGCTTCACGGAGAGCGACAGCTCTCGCCAATGGTCAGTCTAATGTGCCACCAACCGCGAACGATGCCGAGGCAAACCCATCCGAACCTCCAAAGGAGAAAAGACAAGAGACCCTCTTTGGACCGAATATCGGTATCATGGGTGACGGACCAACTTGGGCTCAGTCGCAAGATACGAAAAAGGACGCATCCTCGGACTACCTCACTCCAGAGATTGTCACGCGGTGGATAGACGCGAGCAAAGAGGTCCTTATATCATGTTGCCCTTCCCTCATGGCGGCTACTGATCTTACCTCAGGCCATCCAACCAACCACCACGTTGCAGGCCTTAGTCAACCTTAAACGTCCCACACTCAGGCTTTCTCCGATTGAGATACATCCGCTCGAAGATCCGTCTGATGACCTGGCCAATACCGAGTCGCGTAACCATCATGCTCTTGAATTTGAGTTCGACTGTGATGCTCCCAAGTGTTGCGTCTCTGTCCAGGTCATCCTTCCCTCTGACGAGCAGGATTCTAACGGAACATTCAACCGTACCACCATTTATGAATCCGTTTTTGAAGGCGGGTTCGGCCGCTTACTCAAGCTCGAAGATGGCGCGTCGATCGATCTCGGCCGGTTCGAGCACCCAATAGCACATGGCTCTCGGGTGGAGCAATCATCGCCCAAAGTCGAAAAAGATTTAACTACAGCTGAGGTATCAGTGCTGCCCGAGATATCCTCTCCACCCCATAGTACTCCTACGCCAACACCCGATCATCAAGAGAACGCGCGCAAACGCCGCTTCACGACAATTCACTTCCGTCGGCGCTCTCATAATCCAGCTGTTTCAGGTCCCGCCCTTGCAGTGGTGGATAATGACGTTACGGCCATCAACGAAGGTGGGGAACGAGAGAAGGAGTCGCTGAACGACGATGGCATTCGCGTAGTTATTCAACTTATCGCTCTCGACGACTTTGGCAAAGAACTATCGTCGGTCAACCGACAATCAACGTACTTACATGTCGTCCGTCTTGGTTCCCCAGTTGCAGGTGGAGAAGACAATAGATCTTGGGTGGTCAAAGTTGTAAAGCGTGAGGCCACGGCGAGTATATCTCATTTCATTATGCATACGTCCTGCTTATAATATTGGCGTGCAGATTGGCCCGCATACATTTCACCTACATGAAATTTACGGACTGTCCTCAGCCTCTGTGCAACACACTGTACCTGTTACCAACCCAACTGCACACACGTACCCACCTTCAGCCCCGACTCCTGTCGAAGATGAGCCATCATCCGAATGCCTTGTGTGTCTCAGTTCTCCACGCGAGGTCGTCCTCCTGCCATGTCGCCACCTTGTCGCGTGTAAAGAATGCGCCATCAATATGATCGAATTCGGCGCAGGTGGCGCGATCATGCATGCCGAGGAGCCTGCGACAGTCGTCGAACAACAGCCGGCCGAGACAGCCGGGCCACCCGCGGCCGAAGAATCAGTTCCCCCGGCTGCTGCTGCTGCGGAAGATCATCCCGGTCCAGTGACTGTACCAGAGATTGTGGTAGCCGATGCAGACCTATCTACTGCTGGACCACCCGGGATCGCCGCGCAACCTGCCACGAACGATGATCCGGGAGCGGTATCAGTGCCAGCACCTTCACAAGCAGGCCCAGCCGCGACACTAACGGATTACCCAACTGCAGTGGCACCACAGAACCCACGCCGCAAGCGGCGCGCCAAGGGCTGGTCTTGTCCCGTTTGTCGACAACGTAAGTATTCACGAATCGCCATTTCACACCCTTCACGTGCTGCTTTTTTTTTTTTGATCCGCTTGCTGATGCCCTTCACCCTTTTTTCTTCGTCCAGCTTACACATCCTTGCTGCGGATTACGACCACCTCACCAGCAATGGATGGAGGAAAGGAAGGAAAACGCATCTCGACTTCGACCTTCGACCATCCGCTAACCCCCGTCCAAGGGTCTGCCCCCATTTCTGCAGGATTAGTGGGTTCCGGTCCCCCGCTGGAACCAACGCCGGAGGAGCCCGCAGCGCCTGCGCCCTCGCGTTCGTTGCGACCCGTATTCTTCCGCGCACTCTCGCGTCGCCCTGCTGACCCGGCCTCGCTTGTCTGACCCGTGGCCCATGACCCATGACCCTTCTTCCACTCTCGTGACTCGCTTCAACCACGTGGTTTGATCGCGCGCTCATCTATGTAGGTTGCGCATTAACGTCGGCGTAGAGCGCTTTCTCCGTATTTTCATTTGGTAAATAATTCCACTCCTTGGGCTTGCTTTTTGTGTGTGTATATGTCCGTATGTTTTGTAAGATACTTTTGTGTGAACGGTCGACGTTATGCGAACACCATCCCTTCTCCGCATTTCTCTTTCCCTTATCCATCGCTTACTACTATTTTTTTCTTGCTCATAGTCGAGCACGTCACCTCGGTCACCGCGGAGTATGCTAGGTTTCTCTTCGATTATGTTTACCTTAACCCCCCCTCTCGGATGCAGTTACATGCTATTATTGGCCCAGTCCTAAGCGTGCAGGACCGTGAGGATGTTTTGGTGCTACAGTGTGAATGCAAGCGTAACTACCTATCTAGTATGATATGATCAAGTACAACGGCTTGAGATACATCGACATATGGTGTGTACTGTATGCAGCCTCTCAAATGGTACAAGGGAAGAGAATACACAGGACAAGGCAGCGACTCGGCTCCAGCTTTGTGATGGTCTATGTATGTATACGGGTAGTGATGATAATGCAGTGGTGGCTCGAAAGTCCAACATTAGAGTCCATGACCCGAGGAAAATAATAATGAAATAAAAATAGTCGTGTCATCGTCCCCCTCTCTCAGATGTTTACCATGTGTGAATCCGTATCCTCGCCTCCAAAACCATTCTGCGGCATACCTGGCGTATGGGGTTCGAGCGCATCCAGCGTCCACTCGGCGCGCAAGCGCGCACACACGGCGCGGAACGCGCTCACTGAGCCCTTCTCCTGCACGAGCGTCATCGTGCACCCGCCACTACCCCCTCCACTGCCGACGGTAAAATCGACGCGGAAGCGCACGGCCTTCTGCACGATGTGACCCGTGGCGGGGTCGTACGCATCCTCGATGCGTGCGCGAAGCGCGCCGTCGGGCTGTGGTTCGGGGAGGAGCACGGGCGCGAGGAGACGGCGTATCTCTGCGCGTGTGGGCGCAACGGCGTCGCGCGAGTGCAGGGCGAGCGCGTGCGTGCGCCAGTGGAAGAGGCTCGAGAACCATCCCTTTACCTCGCCGACCGCGGGGGAAACGAGGAGCGATGATTTGGGCGAGCCGAGCACTGGCGAGGCGATGTGCGGGGAGTCAGGAAATTCCAGCGCGAGCGGAGGCGGTGCTACTCAGATCGTTTTATTTTTGTGTAAATTTAGTTTTGGTTGGGTAAATAAAACGGGGTTGGCTGAATGGGTGTAACGATGACTTACGCTTGCTGCTCTTGCGATCTTTCTTGGTGCGGGCCACTATCACTGCCTCTGAGGGAACGGCGATGTTTCCGATCTCCTTGCGTAGTACACCGTTACCGTTCGCCTTGCCAAAGCCGAGCCCGTTTAGAATTTGACCATCCTCTGTCGTATGGCTGGCGCTGGGCCGTCTGCGCCCGTTCGAGCATTGTTCCATGGTCGCATTTTCTTTGTCTCCCTCAGACGCAGGGGGCGCGTGTGCAGGTCCTTTATCTGGCTCGGCTTCAGCGGGAGCAGGATACTGCCCAAGCATTGGAAGAGCGTGGTACCGTGTCTGCACCTGTGCAGCATCTGCACGTGCCTGTATCTGGGCGCGAGCAAATGCCGCGTTGAGAACGTTCATGCGGCCCGCTATGTCGTCAATCGTGCGCTGGAAAGTAGCATTTGAGATGCGCGGGGCACTGACAGGCGGGAGGGTATTAGAGAGAGGAGACGGGGGGATTGGACCCAAGGGAACCATGAAGCCCGTCGTATGCTCGTGAGACTGAGCCTGAACCGATGTGATGAATGGATTCAACTGTTCAGTATACGCGGCTGTAGGTGGCGACCGTGGCCCTCCATAGAAAGCTCGTGCGTGGGACGGGACAGAAGGATTGTTATGGTATGAGATGTTCGGAGCCGCGAAAGCTGTATGAGATTGGGTATGAGCAGGCGGAGGCGATGAGATGGGACGGGGGCGATGTCCGCGTGGACCAGCTGGGGAGCTCGGACGTGTTCGGCGCGGTTGAGCCTGTGCCCAAGATGGCTGATACGCGGGTGGTGCCATAACCATGCGATCATCGGACATATGCGGCGGCAAGAATGCAAACTCAGACGTTCGGGAAGGAGTGTTATCCGCACTGAGCGGCCGAGGCTTCTTAGATAACGGGGCCATGTAGAGCCTTGTGATAAATTTCTCTCCACGCGCATTTAGGAGGGAAGTCTCGTCGAGATCCATGAAAATGCCACGTTCCTCGAGGGTTCTGGAGCGGTGCTGCAGGAGAAGGAAATAAAAGGCTTTGGTCAGCGTGCCGGATCCCGCGGGACTGAGCAACTCGGCTGTGATTGTGGCCGGGTCGGCATAACGACCCCAGATGACGCAGAGATACTCAAACACGTCTGAATCAATGTGTGCTGTCGACGGGATAGGCCGAGCCAGTTCTGCGACGGTCGGGGCAGGAACATGTAAAATTCCTGGGGTGTCTTGTGTGAACCAAGGATGAACAAGAATATCGGGTATCTGGAAGCAATAGTCGATTAAGCAACGCATATTACGCGAAGAAACCGAACTACTAACGGTTATGCGCCTTGACGCGTCTACCGTGAGCATGCGAGAGATGAGATCCTGAGCTTGTGGATCAACCCAGGCTGGCATATCATACTTGCCGGCCTTGACTTTGGAAAGGAGAGTACGGACATTCTTGTCGTCAAATGGGAGCCGACCGGTTAAAAGGGCGAAGAGGATAACACCGCAGGACCATATGTCGGTGGCAGTCCCGCTGTATTTGTGGCCGTGGACGATCTCAGGACTGGCATAATGAGGGCTACCGCAGCTAGTCTCAAGCTCAAGAGAGGGTGGTGCAAATGCTGCCATACCCCAATCGGCGATCTTGATGAGCGGAGGATTGAGTGAATGGATTAGGATGTTCTCCGGTTTGAGGTCGCGATGAATGATAGAAAAGGCATGGGCATAACTGAGGCCATAGATAATCTGCTTGAAATAGGCAAGTGCGTCGAGAGGAGGTAGTTTCCCGCGGTTTACGAGAAAATCAAATAGTTCGCCACCTTCGACATATTCTAGTATGAGATAAAGCTCTCTGTCGCCTTCATAGACATCATAAATGCGCATGATATTGGGGTGATTCATGAGCTTCATCATGATGATTTCGCGGTCTATACCAAGGCGCTGCTTATCCATCTTTGCTTGCTTGGTATTGAGAGACGTGCGAGAACCAAAGACGAGATCCAGGGGGAGAATCTTTATGGCAGCGAGCTGGCCAGTGCGGCGGTGTCGAGCTATTTTGACGTGCCCGCTGGCGCCCTTGCCGACGCATTCGCCAATAACCCAAGGGCCGACATACTTTGCATCCTCTGGATAGTCGAAGGCGCCATGGCCGGCGGCGGCCTTTTCCTTTTGCCAACGAGTACCGTGATGAGCGGTGTACTGCACGGGAGGCGCCCGGGGCGGGGTATCTGAGAAATTAGACATTAACGGAAGGAGTCGTAACGTAATTATTACAGTAGATTAGGTGTGGGTAGAGACCGTTGTCGCTGTCGTTGCTGACGTCTTGGTTGTAAGGGGAATTTGGAGACTGCATCAAAGCCGTCGGCGATAATCGAACAGGTTGCACGTGATCGTGATCGCTCATCGACGGGTGGTCGAACCCGAAACCCCAATTTTGGATTGAATCGCGAACCAGCCGAGGGAGAAGGGAGTGGAGACAAGCGCCAGAGGCATCAGAGCTTGTCCGCTGCCATGAAGATACCCGTCGTATTTCTCTTTTCCCCCCTCCTTGCCAACGCATATACGTGGAAATTCACCTCCCAGCCCAGCCAATGCCAAGATGTTTCCGTTGCGGTCGAGGGTTCTGGCCAGCCCCCCTACAATCTGCTTTTGATACCCAGCGGACCCTCCCCACTCGCAAATAACGTCGAAGTTCGCTTGATTCAGAACATACCCTTCCCTGGGAACAGCGACACCTTATCTTTCAAGCTGAAATACCCAGAAAACTCGTCCTTCGTCGCAGTGGTCAGTCGGTATCCTCCGATATATAGTTGGCCACATATTTGTCGTCGTTTGCTCATATCCTGCCATATCACCTGCAGGTTAGCGACAGCAGCGGATTTGGCTCTGGTGGCACCAGCGTTCCCGTCACTGTTCTCCAATCCTCCGACTCGAGTTGTTACAATGCCTCCAAGAGTGTCCAAGTCGATTGGTTTTTTAACATTGATCCTGCTGGTGGACTCACGCAATGTAGCCCTACACGGATTTGGTGGGAGTCGTCTGCTGTTAATGGGTGCGTAAATCAGTTTGTAATCGTCCTGCCTCGGCGGCAAGTTCTAACAGATCTTCCTGCAACGGCATGCATCGCCTTGTAGAACAGTCAAATTTTACGGCGCTATCCCGGGCGGTGTCTCCTTCACCATCCCTTCGAGTTCACTTTCCACTAATAACCAGACTGGAACGGGATTCCCATGGACCGTCGACATCACGGGTGGGACCAATGTCTTCCTCATAGGAAGCGATGACCGAGGAATGGGATCCGGCGGCAGTGCTCCATACACTATTTCATACTCGGGGAACAATAGCTGTCTAGGCAGTAGTTCCCCATCCTCCACTGCCGGTAGTCCCGCAGGAGGAAGCTATCCCACCGGCACTGGCACCCCGCCAACCAACGGTGGTAGTAGTTCATCGTAAGTCGATTTGCGTTACAGGAAGCGTCCCCTAGCTGACATTGTGAACCATCATCATTAACAGCAATACAGGCGCCATCGTCGGTAAGCAGTTTTTCTGCCCCATTTTAGGCTTTCCATCATTTATTCATGTGCTCCTTTGTAGGTGGAATTGTTGGTGGCATTGTCTTCCTCATCGCCGTTGCCTTGGTTGCATACTTTTTCGTCCGGCGACGTCCCTACACTGCCCTTGCGAAAGAGCGCCCAGTCAACGTGCTTCAGGACGACGAAGATGGAAACGAATCGAATCATGACCTCCCACACTACTACACGCCAGATCCCTACCTTGTTCCCTCTCCAACTATTGGAGGAACGTCCGAGGCTGCTTCCACACACGAACGTCCGCTGTCAATGTCTACGACAGATCCCGGACGTCCGCAAACACCTAACACCGCTGTGTCGACGAACACCCGCAAGAGCGCAGTCCCCCCCCAGCTACGCCCCGTCAATATCATACAGCATGATGACGCTGGTCCGAGCGAGGATCCGTCGAGTCACAGTGAGGCCGAGACGATCGAACTCCCACCGGCATATACGAATATCCGGCAAATGCCACGTTCCCCGCTTGCTTCTTCTACAACAACAGCCGATACGGCATGACTTGTGACACTCGCCTCTCGTTTCACCGCGGTCTGAGCTGGCCGCAGCACTCATGTCGTACAGTATTCATTCGAATGGTCCGACTTCGTTCCGATTTAATTACTTATATTCGTTTTTCTTCGTACACTTCACATCGGACATCTGCCTTTGTTCATCACCCGACACGTTGTAAAACACATCCGACTCGAGTTTGTCCTCTCTTTAACTCACACTCTTTCCGAAAGTCATGTGTATAGACTCTACCGGACTTTCCGCTCCTCGCTTTTGATGCCCAACCTTCTCTATTATTAAATGCTGTAGTGTATACTTTAGGTTCTACGCATACGCCTACCAAAGTCCCTTTGCTGAGACAGGACAAAGTGGGCAATGAAAAAACTTTTGTGATGCGATAAGAGGATCAGCCCTGATTTTCTGAAACGTATGGCCGACCTAGAGACAGGCACAGATTACCGTCCGTTTACGTGGCAGAAGCAACGTTACCTGCCTTTCTCGGGAGCAGCGCTGTACTCGCCCGATGAATGCGATGACGAGTCGATCGATTCAGAATCAGTTCGCAACCGGTGTTGCGTTCAGACTTTTGATGACCTGTGCATGAACCAACATTTAGCATCAACACGCCTCGTAGGCTTCAACACAGAAACTTAATAATTGTAGAAAGGCAGGCCCCACATGAGGGAGAGGGAAGTGGGTATGTGACAGCGAAAGAGAGAAACGTTTGTTGAAGACCCACCTTGGGATTTCGCTGTTGGAGAAAACGGTATAAATGTCGTTGCTGCTGCTGCCAGTCATCGTCCGTGTCCACGAACGGCTCCGGTTCCGCACGTGGACCCTCCACCTCGAGACGGCGCAGGAACCGCAGCACGAGGTCCGTGCGCGCATTCCCCTCGACGTACCCGAGGTGCTCCGCGAGCATATCGGCGACGTGCCGCGCATGCGCGATATCGCGACGATCCGCGAACCCGCGCAGGACGCCTGTGTACGCCGTGAGCAGGGACTGGCGCCGCTGCGTCTTGGCCTCTTCATCCTCACCCTGCACCTCTCGCTCGAGCAGACCGCGCATAACGTCGAGCATGCGCAGCGCGAGTGCGGCCTCGCCGTGCTTCGCTTGCAGCGCCGCGGCCGTGCTGAGAATGTGCGCGCTCGGCGCGACGCCGCGATCTTGCATGTCGTCGAGGATGCGAAGGCCGTATTTCGCGTCGCGGAGCAGGGTGAATGCGATGAGGAATGGTTGGAAATGTGCGGCGTCGTAGCGATCTGCGGGCGCTGTGACGGGCGCGATCCTGCCACCGTGAGAATTGCCTGGGTGGTGATAGTGGCGAGGGGGATGGCAGAGACGGTGATCTTCGTGCTCCACGGGGAGTTGCTGGAATCGCGCGGTGTGCTGGAGGAGCAGGTCGTAGAGGGAGAAAAGCTCGTCCTCGCTCTCGCAGAGGTGGACGAGAGCGCTCCAGATGAGAGCTGTGTGGTGGACAGACGGCCATAACCTTGAGGGGAGATTAAAGGTCGTTTTCGTGATGGAAGGTGGGAGGGACCAAGAATGGAGGTGCATGTGGGGAGGGTAGTGATATCGTTTCCATAGCCGTCGCCTCACAATTTCCGATGGGACAGCGACGACGTGGAAAAACTTCTCAAAGACCCAGAGAAGGTGTACGAATTGGCCGCGGCGATGGTGATGCAATAGTTCAGCAAGGAGGACAGTCGATATCGCAGTATGTGAGTGCCTATGAGCGCGTGAGCGGAGCCAATTCACGACGGTACCGCCACGAAGATCTGTTTTGTAGCGGTCGAAGTAGGGTACGATGTCTGTCGCGTCGGCTGGTGATCCTGACAGCGAAGCGCGCTGGAGAATAGCCAGGGCGAGGGCTTTGTTCACAGCCTTGCTTTGAGTAGGAGAGATCGGGCGAATCGGGCTGAGGTCCGAAATATCCTCCCCAATGTCAAGTCGGTGCTTCGCGACATCAAGAGACGCGCATCCCGGAAGGTCTCGGACCTCCGCCACAAGCTCATTCAGGCCGTCGGCTTCAAGTTTTCCTAAGAGATATCGATAGGAGTACTGCGTGAGATGGATGCCATGTTCATGTGCTCTCTTGGCCATTTGAAGCGCAACTTCTGGTCGACCGGCGGTACAATGGGTCCTGACGGCAATGCTCCACAGACGCTTTAACGTGTCTTTGAAACGAGTCGACGTATCACTCGTAACACCGGGCTTGTTTCGCTTGTAGACATCATCGGCGGCTATCATCTCGTCTAAAACGCGCGCGCTGACATCTGGGGATGCGTAGCGCGTTAAACAAGCGATGACATTCGCGCCCATGGCTCGGATGTATCCCTTCGAAGAAAGGATGATGCCAAACTGAGCAATGGATTCGAGGTCGAGCTGGTTCGAGTTGAAGAGCAGAGCCGACTTGAGATCGCCGAGGCGGAACGAGTGATTGACGTGGGCCACGTCGGGAAGGAGAGATAGCCAGTTTGCGAACATCTCGGTACGGTTTGGTGGCCAAGGACGCAGGCGTAAGACATGCCGGGCGGCACGAGAGTAAGCACTGCTCGGTCGTATGGGAATATCCATCCCGACTAGCTCTTGTCGTACCTCTTCTGCCTCTGCAAACTTTCCGGTTCGAGATAGTTGCTCGAGCACGCTGCTGGCATGACGGGCCTTATTTGCACTCAGGGAGAGTGGCACCTTCCCGGTAGACCGCCCTGCACGAGTAGAACGAGGTATGCGCACCCCGTCATATTCGTTGGACCAAGACTCGAAGAGGGAGAGGTCTGGAGAGTCGGATGGATAAGGAACATCCCGTAACGCTTTCATCGCGGGCGTTTCTTCGGAGTCGAGGGCTAGGGATGAGCTGAAAGCCTTGAGGTGCGACGGCGAGAGGGGCCATAATAGATATTTGAGCTGCGATTGAAGGCGAAAGAGACCATTCGGGATGGCCAATATCATGTCATGAAGAGAAGGAAGTGGGATCGTGGCACGTGGTGAGCGTGGGAATGTTATGGAATGGTTGAGTGGCTGAGCGCAAAGGCAAAAAGTCGACTTAGTCACTTTCATCGCCCGCGACGCGAAATCGAATCGGCCACATGGACTCACCAAAGCGCACCGCGTCTCCCTCTCCCTCTACTTCAGATACAAAACGTATCAAACTCAATGTGCCACCACAGAATCAAGGCGCAACTCCTGTAGACCCAGACAACGCACCAGGAAAGCGCGCAGAGCTCGATCCCATCCAAGCGGGCGAACTCGGTAACATCGCGAACGACCCGCCACCGCCACCCGGTCCAGAAACCGGCGGAAAAGTAAAAGTGCTGAAGGGAGAAGGCGAAGGCGAGGAGGAACATGCTGATGTGGAAATGGCAGAAGGGGCCGAAGAGGAGGCAGAGTCTGGCGAAGAGAACGACGACGAAGACCCCGCACAACTCGAAGCCAATAGGCAGCGCGTCGAAGACCAAGCCCGCAAGTACCTCGCCGCGCAGACCCACGAGGTCATCATACCGTCTTACTCAGCCTGGTTCGACATGTCCAAGATCCACCCTGTCGAGCGACGCGCCCTCCCAGAGTTCTTCAACTCGCGGAATCGATCCAAAACACCGTCAATCTACAAGGATTATCGGGACTTTATGATCAACACATATCGTCTCAGGCCTACCGAGTACCTCACCGTCACGGCATGTCGGCGGAATCTTGCAGGAGACGTATGCGCTATCATGCGTGTGCACGCCTTTCTAGAGCAATGGGGTCTGATCAACTATCAGGTGCGTATGATTCTTTCTTAATTCCCTCGCCACTTGTTCTTACGTACCATCCCATAGATTGACCCAGAAGCACGCCCTGCTGCCCTCGCTCCACCATTTACCGGCCACTTCAGGGTTATCCTCGACACTCCCCGTGGCCTCCAATCACTTCATCCTGGCACTCGTCCATCTCAACATCCTAACGCAGCCGTCAATGGCGTCAAGCCTCAACCGTCTGCGACCCCTGCCTCGCTTGAGCTTCGCTCTAATATCTACCAAACAACGTCAAAAGCTTCACGTCAAATATCCGAGGCAGAGGCCAGTACATTAGCAAACGGCGCATCTTCGGGTGCTATCAATGGCTCTGCAGGACGGAGTATCGCGACAGTGACATACAAATGCGACACCTGCGGCTCTGACTGCACAGCTGTGCGGTATCACTCCCTCAAGGTGAAAGACTTTGAGCTCTGCCAACCGTGTTACTTGGATGGCCGTTTTCCGTCGACCATGTTTAGCGGAGACTTTGTCAAGCTGTCGAATGTTAGCAGTGGGAATGCGCACGGTTCGGGCAACGGGGATGCGTGGACGGATCAGGAAGTCCTGCTTTTGCTTGAAGCCGTGGAAATGTTTGACGATGATTGGTTCGCGATCGAGGCACACGTCGGTACACGCTCCGCGCAGCAATGCATCCGGAAATTCCTTGAGCTACCAATCGAAGATCCCTACCTTTCAAGCGAGGGCGAAATGGGTCCATTACGGTATGCGCGAGTCCCGTTCGAACAGGCAGATAACCCTGTTATGAGCGTAGTCGCATTCCTTGCTGGAGTGGTTGGCCCTGGTGTTGCAGCGGAAGCGGCGAAGACGGCATTACACGACCTCACTACCGACAAGGAAGCCGTCAAATCCACAACAGAAGGCGGAGAGCACGCAAAATCCGAGAATGACGTCCCAAAAGACGGCATGGACGAGGACACTGCCGACAAATCATCTACCACCATAGACGCACCTTCAAATGCTGCCGCATCCGCAGGTGATAGCATGCCTGTCGATGGTTCAACACCCAATCCTACTCCGGCTGTCCCACACTCGAAGGTCGTGCGAGCCGCAAAGCTAGCGCTCAGTTCGTCAGCCAAGGCGGCTTCAGCTCTCGCCGATGCGGAGGATGCGCAAATACGTTCGACGCTCGCAGCGGTGATCAAGCTGACGTTGACGAAGCTCGAGCTGAAGATGTCACAGTTCGAAGAGTTGGAGGACTTACTGGAGGAGGAGCGGCGCACGCTCGAAGCGGCGAGGGCATCGTTAGTCAATGAGCGTATTGGCTTGAAACGCACTCTCGACAACGTGCGTACCGAGTTCGCAAAATACCAGAACGGCACGAGTAGCACGGGTGCCGTCGCGGCAACCGTTGCGCAGACCGGGCTCGGGACTACGGGCCAGGGCTTGCGTGCGGCAGAGGTGCAGGGTAACGCTGTGGCAGAAGGCGAGGGTGGCCCCGTGAGCGGAGGGAACATTGCCGCGTTATCTTGACAGTTTGCTGGCTATCATCGATTCGATAGATAATTACGATCATGCGAGTCGGATCCCCTTGCCTCTGTTTTACCAACCCTCCTCTTCACTCTGTGCTCTCTGTAAGTATTTGTCCCGTCGTATAGCCCTAGGATCTCGTATACTACTACTATCGTCTCCATTTTTGCTCTACTCTTTCAGTCAGATAACGGAGATGCCCGCGGGATTTAGGGCATGATGGCACGTCCACTGCCTGGAGCCCGGGCTCAAGTCCACTGGCAAGCATCTATCGAGCAGGATCTCATTCGACTAGATGCATATTCAGACTTGACAGATCTTAACGATGCCTATTGCGGTCATCTAGGTACCTCGAGTCTAACGACATGTGGCTTACAATAAGGCACTGGTCCTTCTCATTTCTGGCCAACTGTGGAAAACCCAAGTCTGTCTTAACACGTTCGCCCGGGGTTGATGTATCCTACAACCTTCTTTTCTTCGCTGCCGGTGGACTCCAGCTCATACGTCTTCAGGTTCGTCCGTGAAATCACCAGCCTGAGCCTATTTGTTTTTTGAGGCCAATCAATCAAGAATTTTTGATACATATTTTTATATTGTTAGT
The DNA here is from genome assembly GCA_003316435.1 of Russula virescens. Lineage (NCBI taxonomy): Eukaryota > Fungi > Basidiomycota > Agaricomycetes > Russulales > Russulaceae > Russula > Russula virescens. Next base: position 10,552 of record QFEY01000657.1, on the reverse strand, counting down.
TCCTGGCGATGCGGCCGGGTTAGAGTCTTAACATGTCTACTACTGGCGCCATACTTGCGCATGATGGACTTATAGCACCGGAATTAGGGTGGCAGGAGTGTGGCAGGGACTCGGAGGCCGGGCGCCGGAGGGGCGTCAAATACCTAGGGTTGTCCAGAAGATAGCAAGAGAACAGTGGGATCGGACGTAAAGGTGGGGACGTAAAGGTGAGGTGGGTGTCCGAGTCTCCGCCGACTTTTAAAGGGATGCTAAGGCTTATCGCTTCTGACCTGGCATAATCCCCGTCCAGTTTGTGCCGTCTTCTGGAGCGCTGGAGCACGGGGGTGCACTGGCAGGGCAGGCTGAGGTGTAGAGTGGGCCTTGCATTTAGTGTGAGAAGGGTCGGGCCTGTTATGACAGTGGGCTGGCGCAGGTGTGAATGAGACGTTCTTTGGGCTAGGGGACGAGCTTTCCAGCGTTTGACCAGTATAGAGAACCTTGCTGGGGCTGAAGAGGAGGCCTTGAAGTTGAGTACCGTCTGGATCCTCGAAAGTTGAGTACAGCGCTGAGCGCGAGAAAGAAAGGATTCACTACAGTAGTTAGTCACTAAGTAGTAAGACTGTGTGAAGTTAAGTTCAAGTTGCCATCTATCTCACTTGAGACGGCAGACTAAATGAGAATTTTCATCTTGTCGGTCGTTTACGCGTTTACGCACGGACTGCGTCGCCGCGTCCACCTTGCTCACTCCAACACTGTACATGCGACAGCTGCCAGTTGCCGGTGGTTCCTAGACGTGGAGGACAGCGGCGACAAGATGACTCGAAGACCTGGGAGACCGTGACAGTCGCAACCAGCCCTGACGATAGAAAGGGGTAAGCGGACGAGCAAAGAGCAAATTCACATCATCGGGTCAGTCACGTACTGTAGACTCACATCGTTGCCAGGCGCATTTACCGCGAGCGAGCGGATACCCACTGGCAACTCTGATGGTTGATAGCAACTATTCGAGGGCCATAAGGTGGATGAACTCTCGGTTGTACGCAATTTTGAAACCCGTCGAGTCTGATGGATTCAAGTTGTTCATCTGAGGATTTTCCAAGCTATTGTAACAGCACAGGGGAAGATATAACTAACCACAGGAACGGACGCAGTACCCAGTAATGAAAACTGGGCTGGGATTCAGACTGCCAGTGCTCGCTATGATACAACGACAGTCAATGGTTACTACAGTATACTCGTGACTCAGCATTCGAGACAACCTGGCCAAAACTAAACTTGAAATTCAAGGAGCATGAAAAGGAGCACATAACGAGGTGTCGAATTTGTTGTTCCAGGGGTCCCACGTAACGTAACGCTGGTTACATTCACGGTACGTTTCATTAAATCCGGGGATGCTTCTTCTATGAACGTGTCCTGTCAGCGTCTAGGTTCGATCAGGTTGAGGGAAGTCAATACTGTAAGGCACGGGCGCACAGGGCTCAGACATGTGCCCGACATCACCAGCGCTGTCACTAACTAATTTGGACACCAAGACGTCACCACGGAAATCGCTTTTGGGAAACCCCGGCAAAACAAATATGGTATACTGAACAGCATCACTCAGCCGCGATGCCAGTACGGCGCCCGGCCGTCGGGGTTCATGGGATTTGCCTGTGGTCGCCCTCAAATACATAGGATCTAAACTAAATCATTTACGATCCTTGCGCCCACTCGAACTCTCTTCCCTCTTTCGCGCACGCTTCACATGGTGATGCCCTCGGTCTCATTCGTCGTCCTCTCTCTCTCCAGCCTATTTCTCGTCCGGCTCCTGCTGGAACTTCGAAGGGTTGCCCGCGATGTCGGGTTAGTGCGTCCTTCAATTTGAAACGAGATTAGCTGATCAATTTGATCTGTGTGTCGGCCCTCCGCAGCAACCTCTCTGGTCGATACTTTCTTTTTGACCTGAACTCTGCGGCAGGACAAGTGCTTATGAGGAATGTTCGACCAATTCGTTTTGTGAACCCAGGAATTGGGTGGACGCTGAGAACGAAACATGAAAGTACGTGTGCATGGCCATAGTGCATGAGAACGCAATCAGAGACGCATTCCCATGCAGTGTTGGCAGCCGCTGGACAGGACGCTGCTGTCATGGTGATTTTAATCCCTCTTGTGTATTCTTTAGCAGGAATGAACTGAAAGCAATGGACTCGCAGATTACCGTATTACCTTGGCCGAAGGCTACGGTGTATCTTGCAGATGCTGCTGCTATCAAGGTAAGTCAGTTCTCGGTCGGGAATAAACGTCGTCAAACTGGTTTTGTAGGAGGTCACTACCTCTCGTGCCAAATTTCCCAAGCCCGTGGAAATATACTTAGGATTGCTTATTTTTGGGACGAACATCGTGGCTTCGGAAGGAGAAGTGTGGAAGAGGTACCGAAAAATCGCCGCGCCAGCATTCTCAGAGGTCAGTCGGAAGCTCGGTCCATCACATCACGTTCGCCCAGGTCTGAATATGATCATCAGAAAAATAATAAACTAGTATGGGACGAGACGACTCTGATCATGATGGACCTGTTCGACAATGTCTGGGGTGACAAAGCTGAAGTTGTCGTAGATCACTGTTTGGATATCACTCTTCCGGTACGTTTCCTATGTCCCATCCTTTGCCTATATCCTAACATCTCCATCAGATTGCGCTGTTCGTAATCGGCGTCGCAGGTAGTCTTTCTCCTGTCCTAGCTGTTGCAATCTCATGTCCGCGATTGGCAGGCTTTGGCCGTGAGGTCACTTGGACGAGTGATCTTGACGTTCCTCCTGGCCACCAGATGACGTTCAAGGACGCTCTTCACGTTTTATCTACCAACATCGTACTAAAGGTCGTTGTCCCCAGCTGGGCAAAGAATTTGACTGAGCGGACAAGGAAAGTTGACCTGGCATTCACCGAGTTGAAGGTTTGTGATTCTAGGTTGTCCTTCTTTGTTGTACGTGTGTCATTGACACCCTACGCTTCGAGCAGCAATACATGGTCGAAATGGTGGAAGCTCGCAGGAAGGCGGATAAGTCAGAGCAACGCCACGATCTGTTTAGTGGCCTTCTGGATGCAACCACAGCAGAACCGGACAATGGTGTGGTGTTGAACGATCAAGAACTTATCAGTAACTATGCCGTTTTGCATACATGGAACGTGTTTTAATTGCTGTCTTAGGCAACATGTTTATCTTTCTTCTTGCTGGACATGAGGTAGGGCCGTCCCCTTCTTCATGCAGCGTGACTTAAAAATGTTTCCCTACAGACTGCAGCGCATACATTGTGCTACACATTTGCGTTATTAGCCCTCCACCCAGATGAACAAGAGCGTCTGCATGAACATATCAAGGGCGTAATGTCCAGCTTAGATAGGACGCCTGTGTGTTCTTTGAGGTCCCAATGCGAATGGAAAACTAACCCCATGTATAGACATACGAAGACATGAATCGCTTCACGTACTCTTTAGCGTGAGTTCACTCCACCAGGTAGCCGCTTATAGCGAGTATTGCTCATTCGTGTGTAGCGTTTTCTACGAGACTCTTAGGATGTTGTAAGTTCATATTCGATTCTGATTGGTGTGATCACATCAGCCTCATGGTCCGACCACAGTCCCCCAGTACGTTTGATTGACTGTTTTCCAAGCTGAAGCCGACAATACCCTCGTGTTTATAAGGCACCGAACATCCCGAAGATAGTCGCCGAAGATACCGCCTTGACGGTGAGCAACGCTGATGGTGGAAAGACGACATTCCCCGTCCCGGCAGGCACAGACATTGGTCTTCACGTGCCCGGCCTGCATTACAATCGTATGCTGAATTAAATTTTATCTTGACGAATGGTCCTGAAGATGTTTTGTAGCGCGGTACTGGAAGGAGCCGCACAAGTTCATGCCAGAGAGGTTTCTCGGTGACTGGCCAAGGGACGCGTTTATTCCTTTCAGTCTAGGTGTGTCCCGCTTCCTCACCACACCGAGGTCTGGCTCAAGATCTGTTTTCAGGTGCCCGGGCTTGCCTGGGGAGACGGTATGCCCGAAGTTGTCGCAGTGTAAATGAGAGCAGGGTTTTCACAAATGCTCGTCAGGTTCTTCGAAACTGAAGGCCTAGCGGTGATGACCATGATTGTGTCTAAATACAAGATCGAGATCAAAGAGGAGCCGGAATTTGCAGGCGAGACATTCGAAGAGCGCTATGCACGCATTACGACTTCCGGAGAAGTCCTGACTACGACGTATGTGACGTCCACCATCTTATTTGCATCTCTTTAAATTCTCTTCCAGGCCGACCCGTGTACCATTAGTGTTTAAGAGGAGATAAAACTTTCGGTTTTGATCTTGGGTCTTTGGTTATGTTTCCTTTCCTCTCTCGATTCCGCATCTACGCGCTAGGACCGCGACGTAGAAACTGCGGTCCTTTATTCCGACGTTTTTAGAGTATCCTCTTGAAGCCTACTCATTTCTCATGACGCATCTGGTAACTTGTCAACTGACACGACCTCGACCTACTTGATCCTACGGTTACTGTGGTGTTCTTCAACTGGACGTGACCCTCAAATATCTTGTCCTCTATTCTGACTGTGTAATCGGGCTATGTTGGTCCATCCAATTCTCACAACTTACATTTATATTCATGGCAGAGCTTTGCTTTGCTCGGAGTGTTTGGTGTCCGCGTCAGACTCTATTTCAAGACTCTGACCCGCAAAGTTTACAGCCCTCTATCACGCTAACTAGGAGAGCTGTTTGACGTATGGCAAGTGCTCGTACGCTTCGTGGGGATACTTCCCATCATATGTATTCCATAAAAAGGCTCGATGTAAGCGTGGACAGCGCACCAGAGGGCGTATAACTACGCTTTATGTCCGAACTTTGGACTCGGAAGAATGTTGGTCCAAAGGAGAAGCACTCTCGACGCTCACAGCAGCGACCGAGCCCACGCTGATGAAGGTAGAGCCGAAGATATCCGGTTCGAATAGTTGGATGATCTACTAGAGGAGCAGTGAACGGCGCTCTCAGGCCCGAGGGTATCAAGGGCTTGAAACGTGCTCTCGACGATGTGCATGCCGAGTTCGCAAAGCGGATGAGTGGCGCGAGTAATACGGGCCATGGCCATCAGCAAATCATGGAAATTCTCACAAGGCAGTGTGGCCTTGACATGAGACGGTTGTAGGTCATACCACAGGTGCTTGTGAGTGCTTTACAAGCTTATATCATCCTAGCATACATCAACATATATTTTCCTTATAAGGGATGCATCAGGTTACTTCCAACTAATACAAGATTAAGGATCAGTATGTAGATTATTGGTAATTATGGCTAGCGAGCATAATTTATCACTAGCCTATCTAAATTACTAAAGTATGTTCTTCCCGATGCAGTATCTTCTGACCCAGAAGGGGGGCTTTTCACAACGTTCAGTTTCCCATGCCTTGCTCCAGATCGTCATCAAGGCTCTCGCTCGGCCTTTGCGGTTTGTCGCAGGGCTGCCTACGAAAATCAAGATATGGAGGGGCGCTTGGCGTTAGTACGGCGGGAAATTCCTCGTGGGCCATGTGGACGTGTATGACGGGAGTCCCCCTGGCATTCGCATTTGTGATGGCGTGATGACCTCTATCGAGGTCCAAGTCCACCACGCTAACAAGACATCAACCTCATTGAGCACGATAAAAAAAAACGTTATGAAAGACCCTCGTACATATCGGTTGAGGACCCAAAGTCCGTCAGAGAGGTGTATAACCTTGTTGAGGTGATTGACATCGATATCAGCACGAGCATCGCAGACATCTATATTGAACGGGAGGGGTAACATGTTGGTGCCCTCGGCAGCTCGTAGTAGAGAGGGACATACGATACTGAGGATAGCTGGTATTCAGAGTAGGTCAGCATCCTTGAAGATGGATTGGAAAATTGAAAATAATACGGTTCAGGTCCAAACAAAGGAACAACTGCAGTTTACGAATGTTTGTAAGCGAAGAGCACAAGAAAACATATGATATGGTACTTGCCGCATCAAGAAGCCCAGCTCCTGTGGCAAATAAGACCCAAATAACGCCCTTACTCATAGAAAATTCATTAGGAAATCGAGAACACCGTGGCTACTAATGATTGCCACCCCGACCTCACCTGCTTCCAGAGGAGTTTTCCAATGCCAAAAATGCCTCCGCCACAGCTGCGTAAACGGAGAAGACCAACAAACATAACGCAAATCAATGCGACGTCGGTGGCGAACAAGATAATGAGGGAAATTTTTTCGCGCGGCATGTCGGGCATGTTACAGTTCGCACCTGACCATGAAGAACGGAGCTGCGAACGGGTAAACGCAACTTGTCAGAAAACAATATGGCTTTAGCTTACCTGTGAGGTAGCTGTAGCAGAACCACATCCGTAAGGGGCCCACATTGGGAACGAAGAGGGAGAAAGACCTGCCTTGTACCTCGAAACCCAGGTAGGTAACCCATATGCCAGTTGAAAGGACTATGACGATCTTATCCCTGTTCCATATTGCGATTCTGGCGGGTTCCATGAGTATCCACTTCTGAAAGTTCGATGTAATGGTGAGGCAAAGAGTACGGGACTTACGTGCGGAGCAGGATCAACAACAAAGCCGCGGAAAGCGACAGAAAGCCAAAGATCTGGGAAAAAGAAGTGGAAAGCGCCGTGTTACGTTACCAAAGACAGAAGCGCAATGGAAGACACTGATTTACTCACGAATGCAAAAATTACCCAGAGCTTGGAATCGCAGTCCATCAGGCTCGTACGTGAGAAGTAATGCAGGACATAACACACACCTGGCAGTTGATCGGCCTTTCAGTATCGAGACCGAGAAATATGAGGATTACGGCCAGGAGGGTGCACAAACGCGTAAAAGAGTAAATCTACACAAGTACCAATTAGATCAGAAGCTGACCCCCGGGGTACTCGGAAGAGCTCATCAGTACAGACCCATATTGTCCACCGGTAAGGGCGTCGTCCTTGGATGACATCCCATTCGTAGTCAAGAGTAGTAACGAACTCCCAGCTAGTGGTTAGAGGGTCAAGACATGCAGAATGTCGTTAGAGTGCCAGGGAAGCACCGCTGGGCAGACTCACATGTAGAGACCACCCAAGATGTGCCCAAGCTTTATGCACGCCACTGTCACAGGAGGGGCCTATGAGGTTTGAAGCTACGGATCTAGGCATGGAGGATACGCACAGTAACTTGAATCATCCAGATTTACTATAGGTTTGTCAAGTTTAACCATTCTCAGATTAGCCGGAAGCAGTGGTGTGGATTGTCACTGTGCGGATTGATGATGCAGAGCTACTGACAGCTCTGAACAGTTAATATATATGTATCCAAGGACGATCAAAGGGTATTAGTATCCATACCTGGTTGCCCGGAAACAGACGGACTCCGATTGATGAGGAAACACATTAATGATCGAAATCAAATGATTGTATATGGTTCTTAAAGGAGTTCCAACTGAAGGAGGTGAAAACCACCGGCAGCCGGGAGTCAGCTGGGAAAGGCATCACCCCAGACCGGTCGACTAGCGGGCCGTATCCCCCGTTGACAGCCCTCTACTGGGTTGATTTTCGACCGCTCAAATTGATGTCCCAACGGCCGAAAATCAGCCGCTATTTTAAAAAAATGCCCCCCCTTTTTTTTTTGGTTGTGTGAGGCTGAAATCACCCGACAAAAGGGTGAATTATGGGTGGGAGTTTATGTCGCAGCTCACCGGCTGATTTCTCTCCATTATCTTGAGGCAGATAAACAACTGTTACAATGCGGCTGAAATGGTGCGGCTGAAAACCACACTCGAGGTGGCTGAATATATTTATTACGTGCTATAGTGATATATACATGTTTGATAACCAGACCATACTACTACATAAATAACATTGGACCCATCACCTTCGTTGTTGTTGCAGTTGCCATCATCCTCATGCTTTGTCCTGTCGCCATTATTATCTTGTCTCTATCTCCACCATTTTGATTGTGACATTGCGGTATCACCATTGTCTTGAGTGTTCTTGTGAGGTGTGCGGAGAGGCTTTGATAAGAGGGATGAGGATAGGGCCATCATTCTAAAGAGTCAACTTGGTAGTTGAAAAAAATAACCCCAACACGTTCACGCGCCATCATGTACGAGTTGCCTTAGATGCACACTCGGTCCACAAGTTTGTACTTGATACCAGCTGGAGGAAACCAGAAATTAGAGGAGCACCGAAAGGATCCAGAGTGGGACATACCACTGTTTTCGAGTGCAAGAGTTGGGGGAACAAGTGTGCAGCATACTTGAACTGTCTATTAAGGGCCTTCATCGCTTCCTTGGTATTCATTTCAGTAGCTGATGCTCTTTCACAGACATCATGAACCAGTAGCAAGCTTAAGGAGGCTTTGATAGAGGTTACAGTCAAATACCCTGGAGGAAGTGAATGAAAGGTGCCTGTGAGCGTGAGCGAGAGAAAGGGAGGTTGAACTTAGAAGATTGAAAGTTGGAAGTTCAACACGTCCACCGATGACCCAATGACATGTTCCCACGGTATAAAGGGTTACAGACCCCTGAATGGGAGGTCATAAGCCGTTCAACTTAACAGAGTTCAAGCGACACATAATCGCCCTCCCTATCCCTATCCGCCCTCCAAATGACAAGAAATTACACCTTTTTTTTGAAAGGTTATTTTCACCAGTTAACAGGGGTTACCGATCGCACGGCCAATCGGCCTCCGAATTGGGGGTTATCAAACCACCTGTTAACCCCCCGTTTTTCCGTTTTACGCCTGTCCAACAGGCATATTTCAGACTTACGCATCTTCATAGTGCCTCAATCGTAGCAGAGCTACAGTAGTGTACTTGGGATTCTTGATGTCTGCGTCAAACTCTACTGCAAGTTGCTCACCCGGAAGCCTCACAGCTTTTCATTACGCTAGCCAGGATAGCTATTTGACTAATCTCACTTCCTGGTACGCGTTCGTCTCGCGAGCTTCACGGTAAAGCGGTCATGCCTTAGATACTGTCAAATGGTCACAAGCTAGGAGAATACAAAGGACATTGATATTCATTATACGTATGCGAAGCAGAGAATGATGACTAGTGTGCTGATACAACAAAATTGCAGGTATTGATCGATTAATGACTCTTCAGCTGAAGAGACCCTTGATTCTTCCCTTCACATACACGCCCTCTAACGACACACTCTCCATGCCCTTCTCTCCCTTCTCTCCCTTCTTAAACGCCTGAACCAGTGCGCCCGCCTCGACCGGCGGCACTGACGCATCCTTGGTCCCGATCGTAATATGCAGTCGCTCGCGAAGGTCTGGATCGAGCTGCGACACAAACATGGCACCCTCTTGCCCCTCATCCTCCTCTGGGTCATCCACGCGCAGATCCTCAACAGTCGCCGCCATAACACGCTCGTTCGCCACCACGTGCCCAAGACGCGCGCGGAACAAAGGCGGCGCCGACAGCACATGCAGGGTGGCGCAGCGCTCCCACAGTACTATGCTCTCCGGGTCACGATCCAGCTGCTTCTGCTGTTTGTTGTGCACGAACGTCACGTGTGGGGTTCGCGCGACGCGGCAACGCCCTCCGTCTGGCGGTTCCCTGAGCGCGTCCCAAAAGTCGCGCAGGGGCGTTCCTTGCTCTTCGCTACGCGAGATCTGCGCATCGAGCGCGTCTATGAGGTCGATCTCTGCGAGGAGGGCAAAGTACCGCGGCGTAGCGGGAGCCTTGGTCGCTGCCGCCGCCTGCTTGGCCTGTTTCGTCTGCTTGACATCTGCGAGCGCGGGTTTGTATGCGCGCGCCTTGGCGAGCGCCACGCCGACATGTTCCATGTCCGGGCGCGGCAGCGCGAGTATCCGCACGATGCCGTCGATCGCGCGCGCGAGTGACTGTTCTAGGTCTTCGCTCACGTCCATCTCAATCGTCGCGTCCGCCTTGTCGTCGTCGTTAAGAGGCTCGGTGTTCCGCAGGAACTGCCACAGAACGTCCTCGTGCGATTTGGCGGTCGCGTCCCCGTGGAGGGTCTGGTGGTTCGAGCCGCGCGCGAGGATGCGGTCTGCGAGCGTGCGGTGGATTTCCGCGAATGATCGGTCGAGGGACCAGTTGAGCGCGAGAAGGCGGACGGGCGGGTGTATTCTCTTGGTGGCATTCCTGAGATCCTCGCGATGCTGATGGAGGTGGTTATTTCTGGAAATCCACCCTAAGTCTCATATAAAAGTGCACATAGTATCGCCTACTTGTCTGCGATGACCACATCGTGGTCTTGTAGGAGTTTCTTGACATTTTGAAGGAATGCGGGCCCTGGCTTTTTCGCTCGAACATCATCGCTCTGGGTGTGCCCAAAGCCGAACAGCTCTGCAAGAGCTACCGAGATTGAGGTTTTGCCTTGGTGGGGGTCCTAAGTAAGCGTACTATGTAAAGCCGAAGGAGAGTACGACGTACCAACACCAGGAACAGCAATGGGCATTATAATGGTCTTACCAAACGATTTATCGGATGGTTGGCTGGCCTCCTCATCAGCCTCGGCTCTTATCTTCCCCCTCTTCCCCTCCTCTGTCTTCAACCACTCTAAGAACCGTTCGCGTGTAGCGA